>JAYRBW010075972.1:0-24938 GCA_036023295.1 Invenusta paracnida | reverse complement strand
ACAATTGAAGATATACATAGGCTGTATCATAAAAAACCGCAAATCGAAATCATTCATTTGAAATTTGAATCTGGTATTGATATCAATACTTTATAGCAATAGATTGTTATAAGTATAAATACATCGAAATCATTGATTTGAAATTTAGTATCGATATTTATATGAATATATGCATTATTCCAACTTGCTGTCGCCGACTGTATATATTTTTTAATACAAATAAAAAATCATGATGCACACGGTCTTTTTTGACAGATGGTATAATTTATAATATTTAACGTTTCTGTTTTTTGTCTTTTAAAACAAAATTTAACTTCTTTTCCTATCTTGTTCGATACTGCTACATATATGTTATGAAGCCTGATTAATTATTATTACTAAAAAAATTAGTTTTAATAAAAAGATATGTTATATTAATGAAAGCTTCTCTTTAAAAATATTTTACTTAAATTTAATATTTCATGTGTTGCAGACTGTCTATTTTTCCATTTTATAACATTTCGACAATGTCCTGTTTTTACATATTTTCCTATTACAATACCAAAATCAAATGCCTATTTTAGTATACCAGAGATAATTTTCCTATGTTCTGAATTCTCAATTACCTTAAAATACAATTAAATGAAAGGTGTTATCATTTATCTGGTGCTATAATAAAATGATACAATAAAAACTTTGATTGCTTCAAGAATCATTTGAAACCATTACAGGTTTACCAAGCTACTTATTAACAAATTAACACTACCAAATGTGAGTGGCCAATTGTCATGTACCATCCATCTACCATAGCGGTAGAATACATTTTATAGACTTTTATAAAGTCTTTAGTTTGATTGTGTTTCCATCATTTGTGTGTTAGGATTTCCATTATTAAATCCTGGTGCTTTTATATTTTGACTGTACACACAGTTTATTTTTTTATTCCACCAGATTAATTTTTCTTTAAATATTTCCATCTTCATTTCATTGGCTGTAAGTAAGCAAGTAAGATCTTAGAGTCAAGGTAAGTAAAAATTTAGCTATTTTATTGACTGCTTTTTGGCACTGTTTACACTGGTCATCATAAAGTTTGCATTATCAATTTAAACAAGCCGAGAATAGAAATCCCACAACACTCATACCTTAGTAGACATAATAGTTGTAAAATAAAGATTTAGTATTTAGAGCTTGGTAATAGCTTTTAGTCAACTGCATTTCGCTCGGATCTTAGGTTATACTTGAATGTACATTAATTTATTTTTAATTTTATGAAGATAAAGTAGACTAATTGTTGTTTTTAAACAGTATAAATAAAACTATCATCATGATTAAATCAAGGCATTTTTCATTAACCCAATGGATTTATTTAATTTCTTTTAGGACGAGTTTCTTGAAAAAGGACCTTTGGAACGTGGAGAGTAAGTATCTTGTTTACTGTACATTAATATTATTATCTTAATTTAATCTAACAAAATTAATGTATTATCTATTTTGATATAGTTTGTTGTCTCTGCAAATTAATTGTAAATATATATATATATAAATTTTTTTTTTTAGTTTAAATGGTGAATTAGAAACATTGGAAATATGTGAAGAAACTGTAAATCCGGGTCAACCAAAAGTGCGTCCTCAAGACTTTCAATTACTGAAAGTTCTTGGAAAGGGAGGCTATGGAAAGGTGAGTTTATGTTTTAGGAAATGTATGTAATAAATTAATTAAACATATCTCGTCTCTTCATTATTTTAATTTTAATTCTTTAAGTTCTAAGTTGAACTAAATAAACCTTAAAATTCTAAAACTTAGACTAACTAAAAACTGACTCGAACTACACGATTAGAAGATCTAAAATAATAAAAAAATAGTTCAAGAATGCTGAACGTCTATTTTAGATAAGATTGTGTAGTTGGAATTCTTCTTATTTTAGTCTGTGAAGAAGCAGGTGTAGGTAGCTGTGTAAATGTAAGTGTAGTCACTGACTCAACGAGTACTTTATTTACTATTAACAATCATTCTCCAATACTTAGACCTATACCTTGGTCATTCATACCTATAACAAATATATCCGCTATTTTGTCTTAGTTTCGGCTCATTAAATGCCGATAGATTATAGATTAATTGCACGTATAAACTGTCGATAAAAATATTCTATTTCACATAAACTTTGAACCCTCTACCATGTTGACTGCATTCGTTAGCTAACCTTGGCCACCCACAGTCATTTCTATTTGTATGTACACATTGGTTTTCAATTTGCATATAATTGAGTGCGAGATAACAACACTGCGATTAAATGATTTTTTGCGTAGGTGTTTTTAATTTTCGGTACACAAATTGTTAAGTGTAATTATTAAATTTCAAATTGGAACATTAAATCTATATTAGTTCTATGTGTTTATTAGTTTAAAATAAGAAATAATTAAACTGATTATTTTTCACTTCAAATCTACATTTGGAATATTTAATGTGCTGTGCTTTTTTAGCTTGTAGATGGTTTTCTATTACATACAAATATATTTGTTGATTTTACTTTTTTGACATTTTTTTCACTTTAAATAAAGTTTCACTTCTGTACCAATTATCAATATTATGTAGAGGTATTATTAACAATTTTCTATTATTAGTTTTCATGGCTTCTGCATTCTTTCCCTTTGTTATAGGTATTCCTCTCAAAGAAGATTTCAGGGCGTGACAGCAACCAAATATTTGCCATGAAAGTACTTAAAAAGGCAACAATAGTGCGTAATGCCAAGGATACTGCGCACACAAAATCAGAAAGGAACATTTTACAAATAATCAAGGTGATTTTAACAATCGATATAAGAAAAATATTAATTGGGTGCATCTGTTTGTATTTAGTACTGTTTATACTTTCAGAAAGCTGTAATATTTTTTAATATTGATTTTTTAAACTAAATATCTTTACAAAATATCATTACTACCTCAAACTCAAGTAATATAAAACAAATCAATAAAAATGGATTTAGAGTTGAACATCAATAAGTAAACAAACATTGAACTAAACATGTTTAATTGATTAGCATGTGCCTCAATTGTAATTTCGTTTAATGCTGATTACCAACTTACTGTAGATTAAAAAAATCTACGAAAAACTTGTATGGTCGTAAAACTTTGAAAATTGTTGCTTTTTGGAATCACCAATTTTAATTAAGTAAGTAACCTTTTAGAGAGCGAATTTTTATGACCGGTGACACACTGTATTTAAGGAACCAAAACACGGAATGTTGAAATTCTGTGACGACATTTGACAGCATTTAATATACTATCTATGTTTTTAAAAGCTTAGTACGCAAATCAAAGAAATCCGCTTAATAAAATTTAGAGTTTGGATACTGATTACTAACTTGTAAACACCTGTTACCATTCATTTCAGCATTGGTTAGTAAAATAAGTGTTCCACATTTTTGTGTAGTTTTTTAAGCAATATAATATAAACGTTTTATTGGACACATAGTTTCATTCGCTGTGGCTTAGATTTTTGACTTCTGAGCTGTGCATCTTTAAAGAATGACTGATTATTTTTCTGGATATCATTGATATAGATAATTTCAATATATCACTTACCAATTGATGACTATATCAGAAATCACGTTTTTTTTAATCCACATTATCTATTCTTGACCTCATGTTCCAAACAAGTATATAATAGAAAAAATAGACATATTGCTCTTCAGAGCTTCATGAGACTTTCTGACAAAAAATCTGTATCTTCAAATCGCTCTCAATAGATTCGTACTGTTTTACACTACCTTCTAATTTTTCAACAAATTCCACTTAAAATTTGATTTATACATAAATAATTTGTTATGCAGTTTCTCTCAGACTTCATTATAAGAACACACATTTAGACATCAGGTTGTTTGTATTCTTGAGCTAGTTTTAGCAGCCTCTCGTCAGAAGAGTTCTGCCGATTAATAGTTTTGTGAACAATAATAATATTTTAAAGTTTAATATTTAGTCAGTCAGTAACCTAACCAATCCTGTTACATTAAAGGTTGCCCACTTAAATAATAGACCCACAAATGTTATCCTTCTGATACTCAATTAAGAAATATTTTAGAGGATCCGAAATTTCTACTTTTGTCATAGGTAGGAATCTTTCTAATTTTTTTTATTAAGAAAGCCAATAAATGTGTCCAAAAACCCGTTTGATTGAGTAATATGTAGTTGAATGTTACTGCAGACAGTTCTAAGACATCTAATTTCTTACTTTAAAGTAAAGATATTTTTGACGTATATTATCTTCACATTCTAACAAATCATCTAAACTATTGGGTCTATAAGTATTAGTGAAACAATTACTGCATTATATTTTAATTCTCACAAATTATCCAAATTGTTTAATGTCGGTCTCTCTCAATTCCTTCTTACTGACTCAGAAAGTTGCCCAAAAGAGGAAATAGAGAGAGCCCGATATCCGTGTTGAAAAAACGTCTTGAATCTCCACCATCCTGTATTTCATGATGTTTTATTATTTTAATAATATTTCTATTTAATAACGAAAACTCCAATAAGCTGCAATAAGTCATTACAGTAGACGTGTGAAAGAATGGGACAATTCTAATTAGTGATACTAAATAATAAAACGTTGATCGTTATGACATGGTAATAATAATTTTCTATTAACTCAAACTTTAGCGTACATTCGGCTGTAACATTAATCACTAAATTGGTGTCTTAACGATCCAAGAATCGCGTATTATTATTTATGATTTATTAGTCAATGGGGATGTGAATTGTTCTATAATTATATTAACTTCTTGGTACCTGTTATTTGTAATGTGTAAATATCAGTCTATAGTTATACATATGTGTGACATTAATTAATAAGGGTAATTACAAATAACGCCAAGTAAAAAAATGAGAAACAACGTGCATCTTTAAAATACATACAAAGGAATAGTAAATATTTCATTTTAAACACATCCCCATTATTATTTCAAGCCAAGTTTTCGAAAACTAATATGTTTATTATGGATGTGAAAATTTAATTTCTACTGTTTTAACAGTACATCTTTTCTTCATATTATACCTCTATAATTATTTCTATTTTGGTGTATTTTCTATAATTTAGCGTTTATATGCTCGATTATACAGAGACTGATCGTATATCACGAGAACAACTTTATGGAATACATCGGTAATAAAAGTGCTGTTTATTAGTTTTTAACAGTTTCTGGTTTAGCTCTATTTGTTTGGTCGCCACTATTTATTTATGTAAAATTTTAAATTTTGCAGCTAACGTTAAATGGGTAGGAAATGGGAGTTTTTATGGAATGATTAATTGAATTTATGTTCAAAATAAGACCAAAGCTTGCTTTATATATTGGTAACTTGTAATAATATGCATAAACTGTTTTAGCTTTGTTAGTTATTATTAGATATATATTATAACAGCTGCTCTCCTGTACCTCAAGAATATATTTCAGCGGAATACTTACAACTTGTGTAGTATACGTATAAAGTGTAAAGTATTATAGTAAGTTTTAAAGACTTGAAGCGTATTTACTTGATATTGGATACGTTACATTGATAAAATAATACCATTGTGATATATTATATTACACAAAATATTCATGAAGTAACTGACCAAGCCCGAATATATTCATGCACGTAATATTTGTCAATTCAAGATCGTTTCATTTGAATATAGACACACTGTAGATTATATACATTAATTGGATAAACAAGAGTCAACAAAGAAGCACAAACTTATTCAATGTACTTAAGTAATATTTGAATGTTACATACTATCTGCCATTTAATTGACCACGAATAAATACAATTAAATTAATATCATTTTATTTAGATGTACGTGGATCAAATCCAGCATCGCTTTGTAATTTAGCTGCGGTGTCAATAAGGCGCAACAAATAATTAATCCTCGAGGCTTTAACAATACAAACATAGTTGGCACAGAGCATATAATGTTGTTATATTTTTCATTTTAAGTGATGTGAGTAGCTGAGTATATTGTGCAAAATTTACCATTTAGCAATCCCGATATTCAGGTAAATTTTGTATTCATAACTGGTTAAATAAATTTAATAAATGACGGTTAATTAATTATTCATAATTATCTCTTACCTAAGAGATAATTAAGCTATGTATTATTATTCACGCTGCTTATAATTTCACATTATTGTTATAAATGCTAATACTAGCTAATATTTGACATTATTTTAATAAAAATGATTTCTATATAATCTCGAAATTATTATTTTTAAATGCATTTATGTCAGTTTATTATAACTATTCCTGTAAGTTTTGATTTTAATTATTGCTGCATAGTTGAATATGAATTATTTTCATACTGTGTATCAACCAAAATCTTCGTAATTACAATGAGAATATTTTATAATTACGTTGAAAATCAACAATTTGAAGCAATAGATGATTAAGTATTTTATTTATTTAGAAACAATTTCTTATAAGTTAAAACCATAATATAGTATTGGTAGATGGAGTTGCAACTCCAACAGTTTGATACTACTACTTTCTTACATTGAAGATTTTGCAAATTAATACTTAAATACAATATCTCTTAAATAGTAAATGTGGTATAAAATTTTTAGATACAAATGTAAGTAACTATATTTTAAAGATTAGTGTGACATGTAACAACTGTATAAGTCTCGATAATTAATCTAAAAATTATAAAAATACTACTACTTATTTCTTACTTATTAATGCAAACTTCATTAAAATACAACGATTTTCTAACGACAAAAATGTACAACGCGATGTATATGACATCAATAAGAGTCAAAACTCTGTTTAATTTTTCTATGGTTGAAACTATATAGAAGAATTTTGGATATTATATCCAAAACCCTTTTTAGAATAGACTTTGTTTTTGTTGTATTTTTAACTCCTTATACAGTTAACCATTATTATTTTGATTTGCAAGTATAATTATTTTTAGTTAGTTGTTGCAAGTATCAAATTAATAATGTATGCTGTATATAATGGTATATATTATGATACTCTAATACGGATATGTCTTATTTAGTAATAAGATACTATTAATTAGAATTTTTAAAGTTTTAAGCGACATCAAGGCTATCTTTTCATTATTACTAAAATAGAAATATAATATTGTTTTTGGTAAAGAATTTAGCTGTCCCTCTATGTAGCTTTCATCCGTCTATTTCCTAACACGCTATTATTGTGCATTACTCTCTGCTTATGTATTAATATTGTGATAGTTCATGTGCAAGTCATCCATTATGATTCGGCAACGATCAGTATACCTCCTTTGTGAACTGACTCAGACATTCTATACACTCATATTTCAGTCTATTTTTAATTCTGATTATTCATGCTGCCAATTTATCTTTACCTAGCGCTGCACTGGTTTGTATGAATGTCTATTACTAACGTCTAGGGCTTTTAAGTAAATTTGTTGATGTAATGCATCTTAACATCTAAAGAGTAGTATCATTCTATTTCTTTATACTATTTTTAAGAAATTGATAAGAAATAGCTAAGTTGTTGTTTTTCAATATAATAAACTATCTATGAATAAGTAAACATATTTGTAATTAAAGTCATTGATTTACAATTCGGTGTCGTCATGGCTAAAGTACGTAATATTTCAAAACCTTTGTTTCTTGTCACACTTTCGTTGACGACTCTCTTCAATATATCAGAAGGTTTGTAAATGGCGTCATTTTCCCTGTCGTGCTTTTCATATCGACTTGATTATTTTTCAATCACACATATTTTGCAGACCTTGTTAACCTATAGAAAACGTCTAGACAGACAAGGTATTAAAAATAGGCGGGGATGAGAAATTCTATATCCGCCCCCACTAACTAGACTGCCTTCTTTATTACTAACTGCTCTCTTCTCTCCCTATCTCCTTTCCTCTCTCGTAAAATTAACGAGAGGTCGTATATTCATTAATATTGCGACGCTTCGTGTCACAACTAGACAATAATACTTCTCGTCTTGCTATGGCTACACATTCATATGAGCCAATGGAATAGAATTTTTCTTTGGAAAGTCCAAATTTACTACCAAAATAGGTTTCATATTGTCATATTTTTTACTATACTATAGTAAATAGCCTTAGTAATTTTTAAATTATCATACCCATGGTACATTTATGCAAGCAGATAATTAATATATTTGGTTTATACTTGTTTTTATAATTTTAATTAATAATTACATATTTTGACACATACTCTTATTTGATTTGTTTATATAATTAACTTTTGAAGGACTTATTTTAAATTTATGGATACATTTCTCTTTTAACTGAACTCATCTTTCATATTAGGTTTACAAAAAATACTTCGATTTGTAATAATATGTAATGTTATGATTTGATTTATGGTTAACCAATCATTTAATAGAACTATACTTTTATATTGAACACCTTTGAATTGAAATAATAACTTTTATCTTTTACACTTACAGCACCCGTTTCTTGTTCAACTACATTATGCCTTTCAAACGGCAGGTAAACTTTACCTGGTTTTGGAGTTTTTGGCTGGAGGAGAACTGTTTATGCAATTGGAACGAGAGGGCGTTTTTATGGAAGATCAGGCTAGGTATATCATCCTTTTTATATTACATTTGAAAATATATGACGCAATTAATAAAAGTATGTACTATCTAATTTTCAGAATGTATTTTTTTAACCTCAAATTGTAAAGTTGATATTATTATGTATAGATATGATACACAATTAAATAATTGATAATAATAGTTTTGTTTATTTTGAAATAATAAAATAATACAATGATAATAAATATTAATATTCATGAACTTAATTCATTCTGCTTTCTTATGAAAGCTAATATTGTGTATGGTTGTAATTACATTGGAAACACGATTTCTTTTCTTTCATCCTTAGAAGTTTTATCTGTATTTATTGAATGTTTGTAAATCGTTCTGTTTATTTAGTCTGTTAATTTTCCATTGTTTTTTAGTAAAGTCAAAAATTTAAATATTTGATATTCTTTTCGGGCTGATTTGCTGTTTAACGATTATGTGTAATATTTCAATTCTTAGCAAATATAGAAACATTTATTTATATTAAAATCATATATGCATATTAATATTATTTTCTTAGTCTAATCTAAAATCAGAATTCCTTGATTTTTAAACATCTTGAATTCTTAAGAATTTGTATTTACTTTGATAGTGTTCTTAACTTATTAGATCACTTATACATTTATATTATATTTGGTCGGTAATATTTTGTTTATAAATAAATATTTAAATTTGGTCGTGGGCGTTATTTATAAATCATTAAAAATTGTCAATATTCTTTCTAGTTTATCTCCATCTTATAACTGAAACATAACTTGTACATTTTATTTAAAAATATTTAGACTGTTTTATTATTGGAATTATTTGCTAATTTATTTATTTTCATACACGTATATTTTATTGGCTCTATATTAAATGTTTAAATTACAAAAGATTTTTACATACCCATACATGTTTAATAATAATAAACAATTATACTTTGTTATACATTTGATATAATTATACCAACGTTATTATGCCCCTTTGTCAATATAGTAAATATTAAATAAAACGTGTTACTCTAATAATAGTTATCGTATTAAAAAAAGGTTATCAGTAATTAAAATATTTCTATTTAATTTCTAATATATTTTTTCCTTTAAGACTATTATTAAATATTTAATTTAGTTTCAAAACATGTTTATTATAACAATTTGTGTTGTAGTTTAATATGTATTAATGAATAATATTTTAATACATGTATAGATTTGTGCGTATTATGATGTAATGTGTAATTGTTGTTTTTGATATTAACAGATAGTTCTGTTTATTAAGTATTAGAAAGTTATTTGATGCTAGCTATACAAAATATAATTAAAATGCACAAATTCCATACGGTTTTATGTATATTTTTCTGATCTGAGTTAATGTTATATGTATAGTAACGTGTATTTTTTATCTTGTGTTTATGTGTAATTAGTTATTTATCTGGTGTATACTGACATCAAAGTTTAAAGTCTACGTTTATGTGGTAATTGGTATTTCACTAAAAAATAACTTATATCCTTCAAACATGTTCGTGCGTAGATACACATACTGTTTTGTTTTCTGGTGTGTAATGCTATTAATATATATTATCATGTACGCGGTATAATTAATCAGACTTTTCAAGGCATAATTTGTCACCTGATTATAAATGTAATATCCTAAATGGAATAATCAGTTCTGAAATATATATTGATTTTTTATACGTACAATTTCCAACTTTGTATTATGATTCTGTTAAAAAATTGTAATTTTAAATCTGTACCTTTATTTTAACGATTTTTACTAGTGTGAACTTACTTTGTACTTTTCGCGTGAACTTTTATCTCTTATCTTTTATACCTCTACACAAGTTATACTAATTGTTTAATATTAACCATTATTACAAGTAGATAGCTAAATGTCAAGTACAGCACTTCTGTTCACAAGACTTTAATTCAAGATAGTAACAGTATACTTTCTCTTGACACGACGTTTATAATATACATTTTATGGTCTTCTTTTATTGCGATAAACTTTTGTGTTAGTTGTTATTATTGAGCTGTTATATTCTTCTATATGATTTAAAAATAACCTATTAACATACCTTCCCCTTTATTTGTTAAATAATTAATGTTTTTCTCTAATATCATTGACGCCTTTCCAATCATAATATGCATTATTATGGATAAAATATAGTGATTTAATTCACTTATTTATTACCGATAGTAACGAATCCCCACCCAGATGCTTTGTCTTATTATCAGTAGAATAATTAGTTATTTTCTCATCGTAGTTATTATTTTTTTATTTGTAAAGCATTATATTAGATATTCTATTGTTTAAAATAGAATTTGTAAATAGTCTTTTATATTTTAAAATAATTTGTATTATAATGAAATGTTGGAAATATATTTATACCATCCATATAGCAGTAAATCTTATTATAAATTAACTATGTTATTGCATATATCAATAGTTTTGTTATTCCCTCTCCAGTTTCTACTTGTCGGAAATCATTCTCGCCATTGGGCATCTCCACCAACTGGGAATAGTTTATCGCGATCTGAAGCCCGAAAATGTCCTTTTGGATTCCCAAGGACACGTCAAGCTGACAGATTTTGGACTTTCTAAAGAACGTATTGATAGCACTGCTCTTACGCATACATTCTGTGGCACAATAGAATATATGTGAGTTTGAATTTATTTTTATTTTAGTTAAATATATGAAATTCTTACACTTTTATGTGAGTTGGACTTCTTTTTTTTAGTTAAATATTTACATTAATGAAATTTTTACACTCTGTTCCTATGAAGAATATAATAATTTTCCTAGAACATTTAAGAATGTTTCATGTATTATTACCTACTATTTAATTATCGCTTATGATGTTAATGTTCTTTAACAGGGTACATTTACAGTAGCTGCATATGTTTTTCGTAGAAATTGTTTTAAAACTTCTTGCTTTTTATTAAATTCATTATTGTTTTTAATGAATATTACATCTATTTCAGGTTAAACATATGGTTAAACTTAGGTACGAAGGATAATACTACTATCTAAGGTCTCATGTTTATTTGTGTTTGTCTTCTGTATGCGCAGGGCTCCTGAAATTCTCAAACGAGAGGGACACGGTCGTGCCGTTGATTGGTGGAGTTTGGGAACTCTCATGTATGATATGCTTTCTGGTGGAGTAAGTATTTATATATTTTTTCTTTCATTTACTTCTTTTTAACCTTAGTTTAAATGTTAATGTTTGAGCGTGCAATAGTATTGTGTGTCTGTCAACAATACAGCTGGAACGATATTGAGCGTATTGTTATATTATATATATAGGGTTCTCATTCATTTTAGATTATTTTGTGAGTGATCATTTTTTCAGCAAATTAAGAAAATTCCAATGGAACACAGATATATTTATTATATTTAAGAGTAACCAATTATAAATGTAAATAAGTTTATTAATTTACAAGTGGTTAATCTTGACTTATTTGTTTTCCAGCAGTGAAAAGTCTGTTATTATCCATCCATAATATTATTATTGCCAACATTATTTTTTGTTCAAATGACAGCTCAATATTACAATTAAAACAATGTATTTTCAACCATAATTGTAATTTCCAAAGTGGGTTCTCTATTTATATTTTATAATTCATAGTAATTATATTAATTCTATTTGTAATCTGCATTATGAATGAACCTCTATTCTTATTATTCGACTTGTAAATACTCAAACATTTTGTAATATTATATTCCTGCAACTAATAATTTTCTGTTTACTAATTATTTAAGTGTGTAGATTTTCTTAAAAATACGATGCCAAATCTTCTATTTTTCTAATAAATATTCGCCAAATTCGCATGCAACAAACGTGGCATGTAATATTAAAAAAAAAACATACACCTTGTATGGCTAGTTTTTTGTTGAACATATTTCTGCTTTAACTTTATTTAACGGTTTATCTTTTATTTGAATATATTTATGTTATGGTTCAAGGAATGTATACATTAATTTACCATTATATTCCCTGATCACTCGTTTATTTACTAAAATTTACTATGTAAAGAATGAAAACAATTCACTCTTAATACAATGTTTCTTTAATGTTTTTGTTTTTGTTGAATATAGTATGTAACATATAATTTTTAGTATGTTAATGTAGATTATAAAACGTTTAAACTTATATTTTGCATGTCTTTTCATAATTCTAAGATAGTTTTATAACTACAACTAAGATATTCTATGTCACATATTTTAAGTCTTTATTTAATCTTCATAGTATTGTTATTATTGTTTGTATCAATATTATTTTGAATATAATCAATATTATTATTCATTTGTTTTACTTATTAACATATTATTTATAGCTTCAAATAATGCTACAGATAAGTATTTTTCTTATATGGTATTTAGTTTTATTTCTTTATTTTCTTTTGTAAGATGTCTAATGAGCTATTATTATCCTTACAGCCGCCTTTCAGTGGAGAGAATAGAAAGAAAACGATTGAAAAGGTGAGTAGCGAGTAATCTTTGTATATATAATTAAATGAATATTTAGTTGTCATTTTATACATAGTAAAGATTACGCCCGTTTTGAATAAAAATTGCATTTTTGTTTTCGACAGATACTGAAAGGAAAATTTTCTTTAGCGCCCTATCTTGGAATTGATGCAAAGAATTTGTTAAAAGGGGTAAGTTGTAAATTCAAAATATCAGAATACGTCTGACTCTTACATATTTGGTATATAAACTATTATTTGTTTCAAAAAACATGATTTTTTTTAAAGTATATGTTTTTTAGGGATGATAAAAATCACGTTAACATTCAGCAGCTTTATAATATATTAATATTAATAATTGGCACATAATATGTATTTACTTTATTAGGAACCATCCGTTTGGTGGCAGTTTCCGGTATAACGATTGTTATATAGGTCAGATATTAACCGTATTACTATAGTATTAGACAAAAGGTTACAGCTCTCTTTGAAACAATCCTTTCTGACACTTTTAGCACCGTAGTAAACTTTTATAATCATATTTACTGAACATATTCCACATATTATGACCCTAGTTGACTTCATTATTTAATCGTTGCTTTTAATAACAGCTTTTATCGATCAAAGTACTACTTACATACATATTATGTCTTAGTATACACTCAGTTTATTAGGTAATTTAAAGTACATCTACTTTGATATGATTTACTCATTTTGATATAATTGCGATAATCTCTGTTTCTCTACAGTCTCCGTTTAATTTTAATCGAAGTTACGTTCGTCACATTAATTAGTTAAATCGCAGTTAAATTTAGTGTCTGTTAATTTTGCTAGTCCATTTTTAGCCACCTTTATTAACGGAATTAAAGCTGCAATTATATATATCATTTGAAAGTTTCCTGTGTTATTTATTACTGTTCATATACTGTTATCGAAAACTAAAAGTTAAGTTATAACCCACTGGGGATAAGTCAGATAGGCTTTTTAGTTTCTGTTAACCGATATATTGAGTTACTTATATTCGGTGACCTATTAAAAAGCCGCCAAATAGTTAGAAGTGGCCTGAAACCCAGTGTTTTGACAGTTCCCCTATGTGCCGCTTTGATTTCTTTATTCTGCTACATATTATATAGGTTAGTATAATTATACCTAGTATTATTTTATTTTTTTCCAAGAATCGTTGTTGTAATATTGACAACGCCGTTAGTTTAGCTTTGATCGATGATAATGCTGTTTCTTAATCGTAGGCGGTCGGATGTCATTTGACACTACATCTAGAAAGAATATTTTAAACTATTTTTTTCACGATTGCTATTCAAGAGATCAAAGGAGAAGTCCCGAATAAGTTTTGTAAAGACTTTCCAAATATATTTTTGTAATACATATTGCACTTTAATGAATTAAAATAGATACCTTTATTAACGTTATTCTTCGTTTATCTTATTTTCTATTTATTAAAAATTTATAATTATATGTTAATAATTTGAATAATTGATTATAATAAATATTATTTCTATTTTATCTGCCAGTTCATCATGTTGAACTATATTTTATTGAATCATATGGTCTAATCCTAAGCCTTTGAATGTTTAATTAGTAGGGATAATAATTAACGTTTGATATTTTTCTGCACTATTGTAGTCTAACTTAATCAAATCAACTCGAGAACTCTATGAGATCTAAACATGTAGGGACTAGTGTGTTGTACGTGCTCTGTACAATGTGTGATTAGGGTGATAGCAGCACGTGCAGCTCAGAGCTTGTTTAATGAAGTTATAATGTTGTCTAAATTTGTGACTGAGAAGACTAAACTTACTGACTGTTTGTTTGTTTGGTAGAATGTACCCTTCTACCCATATCTTGTCTTCGGCTACATGTTTGTGGTGAATATAAAGGCAGGACTGTGGAGACACAGACTAACTGACTGAAACTATTGGCCGTCTGCCAATTGACACCCACGCTCAACCATAGTCTATTTTCCGGCGTTGTCGGTAGTGCTGGTTAGTTGGCTTAGTTACCAGACACGACGACACAGTTTTGGAGGAAAGAGTCAGTGAGTGCTGGGCTGGGGTGGAGTGGAATGATGCCAAATTAAGCATTCCCCTTAGTTTCGTTCGTCCTTCCCCTTTCTTTTTTCTCTTCCTCTGATCAATATCGATCTTTCTTACACTCCAATCTGTGTCGAGCATAGATAGTGGATATTTTGAATGATATAGATACAAAAATATGAAACGGTGCGTTCGCCTATTGTAGACATTGAGGTGTGGGTATATCAGGATGCTGTCAACTAAAGTCTAAATGATAAAAACCTGTACATACCTGTAGTATCTACAATAAGTGACAACATTATAAACTATGCTTTGAATGTATGTTTATGCTTAGCATATGCTACTAAAGAAAAAAATATGGAAAGAAAAATAGATAGTGATTGACCTTAGTGACCTTATTTGTGCGCATTAATTGTATCTTTTTCAACATTCCAAGAATTTTTGCTGCTGTTTTTACCATTCCAAAATAAACGTATTAAAATGTGTTGTTACGTTCAAACGCAATGCAATTTTGTTTTGTTAATAGTTTTTACTGTTTAAATAGTATTTATTGAGTATATACCTATGGTATTATATAAGTTTCATTTACATGTTATGTACCATGAAAGTAATAAAGACGTGTATGATTGTTAAACATACTATTTTAGTTTTGTTATAATATAGAAGTTTATGTTCTAATTATTTTTGTAGTAGCTGTTTTATTCGTAAAATTTATTTAAATGTATAATTTTAGTAGTTAATTAACTAGAGAATATGTTTTATGTATATAATAATTTTATTATGAACATTTTCACTTAAAATTTATTAATATTTGAATGCAATATTTACAGTAAGTATTTGACCATATTGTACAACTTCAATCAAATAAGATGTATATCACTCTACAACAATTCTTGCAGCTGCTTAAGTTGAACGTGAATGAACGCTTGGGCTCTGGGGTGACTGATGTTGAGGAGATCAAGCTGCACCCCTTCTTCAAGTCCACGAACTGGAGCAAGGTGTACAATCGTGAGGTGGAACCGCCATTTAGACCCTGCCTTCAATCAGAGACAGATGTCAGTCTCTTTGACCCCAAGTTCACGCGCGAGAACCCCGTTGAGTCACCGGACGATGGGGCGCCTCTCTCTCCCTCTGCAACCAATGTTTTCGAGGGTTTCACCTACGTCGATCCCCAAGTTCATATGGACCTCTTCAATCACATCAGCCATCACGACCAACCTCGACCTAGACGGAGGAGTGGAATGTCTGTTGGCAGGTTCGTTTCTTGCTTGTAATGTCCGTTCTCTTTATCTGCTGCTCCTAAGTTATACCACAGAATGCTGTGGATTTTCATTCTCTTTCCTTCTTTTCGAAGATAGATATTCGAAATATAGTAATATTAATATAAGTAATAAACTATTAATTTATATTATTTAAAATGATAATTTCAGATAACAATGTTATGAAATGCAATTATGACTACACTTTATATACTTATTATAGTTGATTGTTGTTTCAGATAATAATTAAAGTGAATATTATGTGCAATTAATTTATAGAAAATGTTATAATTGTTTTACATGTTTTTGTTGTATCGTGGTTAAGCGGTGACATTTTCTGAATGAATCTTTCACTAAACAGATGAACTTATTTATATATGTATTTTTTGTTTAATGATGGTTGTGTCTTAATTTTCTACGAGTGGGGACGTATTAATTGAGACAATAACTCTACCAGATCTATTCCAAATTCTTGTAATATATGAGGTGTGGGGTTTAAATTAATATAGCCTTATAACTAGTATTTACAGTGTTTTTCAGAAAATTACGTGCCTTATTTCATTTAATTTCTACTTATTGTTCATATGCCTACTAATACGGGAACAGAGAGAATGAATGCGTACATTGTGTATGTATTGTGTTTCTGCGAACATGTTTTTACATAATATATTTAGTATTATTAGGTGTTATATTACCTGACCAGCAAATTTGCGGAAATATTTGTGTTTTGGAACCTTCCTACTCATTTTAACCGAATTCGTGACTGCATTATTTGCATATTAACAATGTCAAAAGGGGCGTATATTAGTGCTATTTACTCCCGTGTAAGTCATTTAAGCTAAACAATATTTCACCAAAGTTTACCTCGTAAAATAGTAACTCAGCATAGTATATGCAGGCCAGGGTGAAAACTGGACTTGCAAATACTCGTTTAATAAATAACTATATTATGTATAATATAGATTTACGCATATTAAACCTATTACAAAATGTTGGCCGAGTTCTCACCCTAACCGACGTTACAAATTTTCTTCGTGTTTCCCTGTGTTGCATAGCTGTTAAGGGATATTTTGTTGATTCCAGTCCGGTCTTGTTAATTAATATGTTAAGCATTTTTCCTTTTATTAGTTCTTTCTTCACAAGTGTTCCATAATACTAATTCGATGATATTTTTGGGTGTCTGACTCAATGATCTGCTTTAATAGTTTTCTACTTAAAATTGTAACTGTTATTTTTTTTCCCAATATAGTTTGTGAACTTGGAAAATCCCAAATAAACGTATATTAATTACCACACTTCAGATAAAACTTATTGCCGCACAGTAACAATATAATAATTAGAATAGTATCATGATAAAGGATAACGTATTCAACAAAATCTGTGATATTATTGTTAACCAAAAGTGGCAAAATTATATGTGCTAGCTTTAAAAAATAATGTCTGATTTGAGCAAGCTATATTTTTGACTTTTGTATAATTTACCAAAGTAAATAAAAAAAATAATTTAATTTAATACGTTGTCTATTCTAGGTATCGATTTACTAATCTGTTAGATTTTATCTTTATAGCATAAGCGTATCATCATGATAGAACTAATTTAGTTGTAACATTTAAAAGTGTGACGTTATTTTTTGAGAGCTAACAAGTTTGGCGCTTATTTTAACTTTTATATAGTAATATAACTTAACACCTTTTTTTCATTTTGGCTAATAGTAATTATATTTTATCGTCCATGTATATCGGAAGAATTTATTATTTTTTCTTTTAAATAATTGATTTATAATTATATTCAATTCTTTATTTTCTCCCCTTTGACGCATTATAGGCTATCACCCTCTCTTCCACATTAAAATTACTCTAGTAAAGGTAATTTTACTCGTTTTATAATCAGCAATATTAATAATAATGTATATTTTTACTTGCATATAATATATAATTTTAAATGTATTGTAGTCAACATTTTGTGACTTATCAACATGCCGTGGTTCGTTTTACTTGAACATAATAATAGATCAGCAAGCATGCTGACATCGGACAGCATTCTGTTTACGCATGAACTGCAAGTGTTACTTAGACAAAATAATCCACACCTATATTGTTATAATCTATCTTGCTTTTTGCTAAATTTTTACCTTACATTGAATGAAATTAAAAAATAATTAATTAAGCCCCTTGTCTATATAGATAAAATCATGAATGGTTTATATTTGATAAGTTAAAATCACTTATTATAATTGTAGGCCTATTCTAGTAGTTTTCTTGTGAAGATTACATAATAATGCATTAAAATATTATGTGTTTTATTTATGATTTATCTCAAATACTTTCACGAAGATTTTTTTGTTTTGTTAAGTATTATTAAAGACATATATGTACATAGCTATATAATAAACAAATATAACGCTTCAATAATATTATGATAACATTTTTATATTAATGTAAAGCTTTTTATAACAGCTTGCTCAAATTACTTTTCCTGTATAATATAATACTGTCAGTAAAAATGTTATATCTCAACTAACATATTGCATGTCTCAAAGCATGGCTCTTTTGCTTAAAATACAATCTCCTATTCTGATTATTTTGTTAAATTTCGATTTTCCTTAAAAGTAATCAAGCTTTTATAATACGAATCGTTTGAACTTTTTTTAAGTTTTAGTAAAACCTTATCTAATTATTAACTCAAAATAAGCTAATTATTCTGTGTGTAATATATATATAATTAATATATTATAGTGCAACGTATTTTTTTCGTTTAATAAAATCATTTTGTAAAATTACAATTTTTCTTAAATATTCCGGTCAGCAGCGATGCTTTTTGTATTGCTCTATAATATGGACAACTTGCAGTAATGTCATGCCATGTAAAAGAGTATATTATTATGTCATAATAATGTTTTTTTACGTTTTTAGTTTATTTACGGTGAAAACAATTAAGAGTTAGGTGGTTACTTCTGAGACACCAGAAGTACTATAACCGAGATAGATATAACCTGAGAAACTACGTTGTTAAATTGGTGTTTTTATTTCAAATGTTATCATATTTAATCACTACGGTCGTTGGGGGATTTAATGTACGAATTTTTATTGCCCTATCGTTTAATAAATATACCAAGGTTGTTTATTATTAATAAGTTGATTACAGATATATGAATTTTTCACATGCGTAGAACTAGTTATTTGTTAGATAATACTCCTAATTATAGAATGATTATGATAATTTGAAAGTTCCAACTCTTATTCATTTTGTGTAGTTATATATTACTATTTCCAGACTGAAAGTTCTTCTGAAATGATGCTTTTTACATGAATAAAGAGTAAAACATGGCTTTCTGTATGAATACTATGAATTATATTTTCCGGACGATTTGTACACATTCAGAGTTCGTACGGTTTGGGAAGATTTTGGAAAAATAAAAATCCAAGCCCTGTAAAGTTTGTAAAAGAAGGAGAAAGGGAAATAAGTCTTTGAAAGTTTGGGAATTTTCGTGTTGTTATTTTGTAGTTAAATATGTTTGCATTCAATAATTCATTTATTATTGTGACTTATTTCGTTTTGTTTCTTTTCATCAAGTGTTTAGACTCAGACTGGATGCTGGGCTGTCATTTAGGTAGGGCTAAGCACAATATTTAGACTGCAGGAAATAAGCTAAAAAACTAAGTTGACTGTAGTATAAGGGGTGGTTTGGCGACCATTCAAACAAAACAATTTTTTTTGTTGATCACAAAAGGTCTTTGAAAATTCTCTAATTTGGTCTTTAAAAAATTGGGAAAAGTGTGTGAATTTTGGGATTACTTTTGCGTACGAACCCTGACATTATAATTGCTTCAATGTCGATCTTTAATAATAAAATTAGTTTAATACTACTTGTATTGAAACTTTCGCCTATTTTATTTTAACAAACTATACAAATTTATCAATATATTTAGATATATTCAAAATCAATAATAGTTGGAATTATATCTATATATGTATAATACTGTCTGATAAGTTTTGTCGCTAATATGTTTAATTAATGGAGTATGTAACTTCACCAATGACAATGTCTTTTGTGTATTTGAGATACAACTTTACTTTTAACGCTCAATTTTCGTTTAACACTAAGCGAAAGAGATTTAAAATATTTCGGGAGTCCTGTACGAATCCGCATTCTTATGTTTCCTAGATAATTTTACTTTATTGTTGTTTAAAGTTGATGATTATGATGGTATTGATTTATTGGGTAAAAATATTTTAGGTGTAGTATTATTTCTATGTTATGTATTTGGCTTCATATTGTGTTAAATATCTATCATAAACAAATTAGAATCTATTTATATACCAGAATCCATAAATACATACTTTAGTAGATCTTAACTAACTAAATTATATTCAGCTTATATAATTATATAAAAATAAACACTGGCGATACTATGTTTTGTATTATTTTCATCGACATTTTGTAGTTGTATAACCAACAAATATAGATTCATTGTAATAAGAAATTTACATATATTTCGTATTTATTATTGTATTGCTTAATACAATTTCCCCAACAATTTTTTCAACTTATTAAAAAAATCGTGAATCACTTCGTTATTTACACCTACAGCCATTATTAGTGCTTAATATTAATCTCTTATTGTTAAAGTATTTTCTTTACATTTATTGGAAGACTGCACTATAAAATTATGTAGGCATGTATAACGTATGACATAATTATTAAAACGTTTAGTATTTGTCTGTATAATTCAAAATGTTGGAGCTAATCATTATAAATGGATTCTGTGAAAAATGCTGTAATAAGAATATTGCACTAAGTTGACAAAGATTATACTAGTCTGACTATTTTTACTTTGAAAGTACATTAGCCAATGTGCATATTTCGGGTATTTTATGGTGTATGTTTGCCTACATGTTCATTGATGATTAGATTAGTAGAAATATTTTAATTTTATTATTAAGATTTTGTTTCTTTTTTACTAATTTTCTTAGATGCGCTGGTAACATAATAATAAGAATTATAATTGGTTCCGGATTTTTGTTGTTATAATTCTGCTGTATTGTATGCTGAAAGTCAGTAAGGTGTGTAATGATTGAAGTAGATATTGCTTACAATCGAAATATTAATGTATTGGCGGTACTTAGATTGTTTTTATTTGCAGGTCAACGACAACACTGGTAAAATCATCAATACCCTTTATATTGGGGCCTTTAATAATGTGTTCCACTTTTAATATTTTTTACATTTAATCAAAAGTTATAATAGGCGTTATAGTTGTATCCTTGATAAACAAAATATGCATATATTAAAATCAGTCAATGGATTTATTTTTTATTCATGAAAAACGATTATTTTGGTATAATATAATATGCATTCCTATTTGAGTATTGCTGTTTTCCTATAAATTGGACAAGTTTTCTACTAAGTATTAAGATACTACTGTTATTTAGCAAGTAGTAAGTCGTAAAAATTTATAATTTTATAACAATTGAGATAATAGTTATCACGTATTATAGAGTAGTACCTGTGTACTGCTCTAGTACTACTACTCTAGGGTAAGTTACTACTCTATACACCAGGTAGATATTATTACACTATTTAATAGCATTCCACTTCGTACCCACATTAAATAGGTCAGTGTGTTTGTGTGATTATTAATTCCCCATCTTCTCTTCTGAATCAGTTGCAGTTCCCCCGGGATGATGGGACCTGTGCCTTGCCACCCCGCTCAGCCCTTCGTCTTTCCTGAAGAGTTCGAGGACATGGACACCCAGGCAGTGCCCTCGCCCCAGCCCCCTCTACCCCCCAACCACCCCCATCACCCCCACCAACTGCCAAGACTCTCGACACCTTTTCCACCGCATCATCCTATCGACCCCACAGCCGCCGGCGATGTGGTTCATCCAGGCACACAAGCTCATATTCGATGAAATTTTTCTATCCAATTCTTCTTCACTCTGTCCTCAACCTCGTTTCTATCCTGAATATTATCGTATTTAAAAATTTTAACCCCAATTATTCAGATATATTCGATTGACTTTATTTTCCCTCTCTCTTTGGTCTCTTCCAATGCCAATTATGTTCGATAAATCAACAGCACCACTGGCTGCATTTTGGTTACAAGTTAATGTCCGGACCAATTTTTGTGTTTATAGGGTATATACTGTGTGTTTATTTTTAAATCAGTAAAATAAACATTGTGGGATATAAAACGTTTTGCATTTTAAGTTACCAATGATATCTACCTCTTATGCTACCCTTAACTATTATCAACCAGGTCACCACGTAGTTAATTATACATTTTTACGTGGTATATTATGTGGACCTTATTTACTCAATTATTTATAAAATACATTACTTTTTAAACGACTTTAATACTGAACATTATTCATAAAGTATATAGATAGGACATTTTAATTTATCAATTGTGACTCTATATTGAGTGTTAAAAGAATTTTGTGAAATATAATTTCGTCCTCAACGTTGTTAAAGTTCCAAAGAGCATTTTAATCTCCCTACTCTACTTGGTAAATCGCGTGGTTGTGTGACGCTCCTCCCTAGATACATTCTATTATATACATGCTATCTGGTCTTGCTCAACCTGCTGTCATGTGTAAGTTGCAGTGGTGTTATTTAACATGTTACATAACACACTGGGACTGATTATTAACGACAAATTATTCGATTTTTTTACTCAGTGAGCAAGCAGCCATTCCTATTTGTTGATCAACTTCTGATTGTTATATATTTTTAGTTAGGTATAACTCCCTCCCTCACATTTTGGTTTTTGCCATGGTAATGGTGACACTAGATATCACTCAATGATTGTTCTGATCCAATTTGACTTTGACTCAGCTGCCTTGTTTCTTGTTTACACACGCGTCCTCCATACGAGTCATAGGAACCAGACATATATACATGCACACTCACCTTGTCTTTATTCCCGGTCGCAGATACAATGTGTGGTAAATACAAAAGTTCCATCGTTGGTATCCATATAATTATACACAATGAACGGAATTGAACAGAGAATTACAATTAATATTATTATTAATATATGGTAAAATAAACCAATATATCCAACCAATCCATCTAATTATCCAATCCATTTTATCGGGCGGTCGATCCATCAATTGTCTTTCAGACTTGGATCTTGCACCAGACAAGATAATATTCTCCTCTACAATGTGCAGGAGATTTATTGGTATGTCAATACATGTATGTCATAGTATATTATGTAAGTATTATTGTATGAATTATAATGTATATCTATTTGTAACAGTGCAAAAACGTTATAGTCATGGTGATTTCGCATATTTTCCTACCCTCCCTCACACCCTTACCATATTAATATTGCATACAGTTATTGTAGTATTTATATGTCTTCATCATGTAATATTATTGTAATCAGTTTTTCTTTATCAAAAAGGCCCGCTTACACCTTTACTCTGATCACACTTGCTTCTCTCATACTACTGAAGATTTCTGTGCAGACGTTGAAGTAATTACAACATTTATCTGACAGATTGCCTCGCCAATGAACTCTATACATACATTATATTTTCTATCTTATTAATTGAGTAAATAAACTCCATTTCATGCTTTGTACTTCATTATTTATTTAGTATCTTACTAAATCATTAATATTTGGGAAAATAATGACTTATGAGGTAGAGAATAATACCTATGTTTAACAGACGTGTGGTTGAACTTAAAACGTAATCAATTTTGAAGGTATTTAATGTTATATGAAATCTGGTATGCGGCATAAGTCGATATACCAAATTAGCATCTATGTAAGCAGAATTATAAATTTCTCTCTTGTCAATTTATTTACACCGAAAGTATGTAGCATTGGATATTGTTTATTTTTCAATATTTGATATTCAAAATTTCGGCATTAGCACTGGGCCTGAAACAACAATTAAATATTCTAAATTTGTTTGCATTAGAACTGGTCTGAAACATGAATTAGGTAATCAAATTTTTGGCACTAGCACGGTCATAAATAACTGACATTCATTTTTTTTTGTATAATAGCACTTGGCTTGAAGCAATAATTAGGTTAACAAATTTTTAACATTATCACTGGGCTTGAAACATCAATTAGGTAACCAAATTTTCAGCATTGGCATTGGGCTCGAAACAACAATTAGGTAACCAAATTATTAGCATTGGGCCTGAAACTACAATTAGGTAATGAAATTTTAGTACTGTACCTGCAACAAGAATCATGTATTCAAAATGTTTGCATTACCACAGGGTAATAAGTAAATAACTGGTATTCAAATTTTCTGCAATAGTTGGAAATAGCAATGGCTGTAGACCTATTTTAAAACAAGTTTGAACTATTTTTTGGTGTATTAATCTGAATAACAATGTTTTTTTCATTTTATGCGAGAGAGAAAAGTAAAATTTACATTATATTTGAATGAAGAAAAGTCGACTTTTCTCTCCCGTAGGAGAGAAAAGTTAGTTTTCTCTCCCGCTAAAATGTGTTATGTTAAAAATATATTGAATCCTTACTTTTATTATTTTAATCAGTAAGAAGACATGTGTATTTAGTGATATAATAGATCCGTTTATTGTACATAGATGGTTGTGGCTAGGATAGCCGTGAGCAGGATATAATATACATTAGTGG
>JAYRBW010075961.1:0-24938 GCA_036023295.1 Invenusta paracnida | reverse complement strand
GAATTATAACATTATTGTTAAAATCTCTATTTTTACATTAACTGTATGGTAACTTTATTGCCACCCTGTATATATTCCAATTTATATCCCTTGTCGTATATTTAAACCCAAGTATATTTTACAAATGCGTTGTTTAAGGTTTTACACATTCATTACTCTTGTTAACTATAGGTACATACATAGTCAAAAATTGATATAAATAAACTTCTAAACTAATTATTCTCAGATAATGTTTATGTTTTTATATAACTAAAATTTATATATAATTTAAACATAATTAATGATTGAAAACCATTAAAGTACAAATGTCTAACTATAAACTTAATATCAGAAAATTTTGAAATAATTGTTATATATACGTATATACATACAACTAATTTTGATATATTTATAATTATATACAAAACCTATTTAATATGACTTCAGCAATAAATAAAGAGAAGATATATTTGGAATTTATATTAATTTGGTCGCTCAGTAGTCTAAATTAGCTTTTAACTCGTATAAAAGATAGTGATTGCGAATTTTAAAAAGTTTCGATCGATGCTATAAACATTAATCCAATCATCATGAATACTAGAATCCAATATCAACACGTCTGCGGGTAAGTGCATTTTCTAAAAGTAAAAAATTCTAGAGATTTTTGACCATATAGTTATATTTACGAAATATTAAGGAATTCAAAAAATCAGTCATGTACCACGTAGATTTACAGACTTTCGTTAATAGATATATGTAAAACCTGTTTGTAATAGTATTGCTCGTAAAATGTATAGTTTGTGCTAATAGTTATGCTAATTAAATATTTATAGATAACTGTGAAATAGGAAATTGTAACTATAAGTAAAACAAACCCATGTCATCTAAAATCCTTTGAATTCATAATTCCTTGTACATTATACTCATAGTACTAAAATATTAATTATTATGTCATAATACTCGTTTGACTCAACAGTCATGCCTAAGAATATTTAAAAAATTAGATTTACATAAATACAAAACTTTATTGACCGAACTTTATTTTCAGTATTTCAAATCGCTACTGATTAAAATATGAGAGATAAGACAGTGTTAATTGCATATAAATACTAATGTCCGGAAGTTAAAAGGTTTGTCGATTTATTTTCATAAGTCGTAGAGAATTTTTAGAAAGTTAGCAATAAAATAACATACTTTATCATCGAAAGAGGCAACAGATAATAGTTTAAATTAGAAAAACCTGTTATAATGGTAAATATAACATGGATCAAAATTTTAATTCTAATATAATGCAGTTTAATGTTACATATATGTATTTTATTGTAATAAATCACGATGTACATTTGACAAATTACATTTTACACGAAAGAATAAAATATTAATTCTAGTATAATACAGCTTAATTTTACATATATTTTATTATAATAAATATCGACAAATTACATTTTACGCGCAAGGATACAAAGTTCATAAAGAATGCACAGATTACATTTCATGGAAATATAATCACTATACCTATCATACAATGGTAAAAATTAATTAATAGATTTTACATATTTTACTTAAATTTAACTTACAGGAAAACTGTAGTTTTAATATGAAAACGGTAATAAAAACTTTACAAATATTTGGTGAGCAATTAGAATAATATTTATAAAGTGTAACAGTTATCAGGTGGAGTTTTTGAATAATTTATCTCATTTTATATGTTTATGATTAAGTTATAATATATGTTGAGAAATAAGAAAGTGTAAATAGCGAATTTAAACAAATACAATTTTTGATTAGAAAGTTATTACGAAAGTCACAATAAATTTAAACCCAGAAAATTTTGAAAACAGGAAGTTCAATTTTATATATTTTGTACTGAACTATATTCCATAAACAGAAGACAGATATAAATTTAAAAATTTAAGTATCAGTTTAGTCCCACAATTGCTTCGTTAGAGAAACTGATTACATGCTAAAGAACTAAAGACAAAACAAATAGACAATAAAATTAAATGTTAAGTGATACATTGCAGCAATTGAATTACAAACAATAAGTATGTACTTACGTAATAGTAGAGAATATCCAATAAATGGTAGAAATATGGGTCCTGGCGGAAGTTTTCTGACATAACGTTCGTATATAATTAATGCTCCGAAAGTGCAAATGAATACTGTGATGCATGAGATACATATTATGGAGTATAGAAACATACTAAATGGGAAACGTTTATATAAATCATGAAACGTTGGTTAACGAAATTCCAAAAGTAGTTAGAATTCTGTCATAATGTTAAAAGTATATGTAATGTAATTTGACTAACCTTTGAACCATTTAGCCTTAAAAATAGATCATATATAATTATATTTCTAAGTCAGACAGCTTTTAACAAGTTTTTACATCACACTATATTATCAGTATAAAATATGCAAACTGTCTCAAGACTTACTATAGTGTGCTGTATAAACTTACACTATACGTATAATGCATCAATCTTCTATGTATATATAGTAATATAAACAAATTATCTTATATTATGTACTTAATAACACTGATTTCTTATAAAATGGTTGCATTGCAGAACCTAATTCTGAAGTATACGTGACTCAATTTGTATGACATATTGTAACTACTTGCTTTCTTCTCACTTAATTATACCCGTGCTTTAATTAAATACCTCTTCAAAATTCTACCATACTTCATATGAAGAATCTTTCAAATAATCTTTTGTAAATATCGTTTATTGGTCTTCCGTTATAAAATTGGCAAAATAAAGTCGTACCATCAGAACATTTTTTATTTGATTGGGTATAAATTGATTGTTTTAACTAAGGGCAGTTTCATTATATACAGATAAATGAAAGAATATATAGTCAAATTCAATTATTTTTACGTTTACGACTGACTCTTGCAACATAAAAATATTTTTATATATTTTTATTATTTAACAGATTTTGCTCTTTCATTCGCTCCTAATTCAAGCATTTACCTTTATGCGCCTTTTGAATAACGTCTACACGTTGTCGTTTCTCCTTCATATTATTTCTGACCTGATCGTCTTCCCATAGTTTTCGTCTCCTAACAAACTTTCTTTCTCTGACCAAAATCTTTCCTTGTTTTAAAATTTATTCTGGCTTTCCCCTCCACTCTTATTACCTTCTTCTGTCTGGCCATACTATCCACTGCTTCTAATGTTTCCACTATATTCCACCACCCTCCAACCAGTTCTGGTGTTTTCCCTGGTATAGCTGCATCTTTTGAGTCTTGAAGCGTTGACTAAATTTTTACTTTCGCCACCTTGTATTCCCCAGAACTGATCACAAAGATAGTTTCAGTTTGCATTATTATTATTTATATCTTGAATTATAGTACAACCTTGACAGCATCATTACAGATCTACAAATAACTTGAATATTTGCTGATCAATTTTTTAATCATCATATTTTTAGATCATTTCTATCTTTGACAAAGTTACTTCATAGATAGTGAGTGGCCATAGTAATAAAGAAAAATGCAAACAGCACATTTTATACTTTTTTGACACTGGACAATAATGGCATGGTCTGTGCCACAGGATTCGCGACTCCTCGATTTATGTCAATTTTTTTACTAAACATTAATTATATACACGTATATACATGTAGTATATATATACACCGTTTACCGAATTTCCGCACCCTTAATAAAAATAGGTATAAAATAAATTAAATAAAACGTAATTATTATATCAATAGAAACAATATTTATGATAATGTTTAATAAACTAGTAATAAGTTGTTATCTGAATGTAGATACAGTTTGAATGCAATACACAAAATAAAATGTTACATACTCATAAGTGATGAGATATATACTTTACTCAGTTGATGTTGTAGTTTCACTTATACGATATGCAACATATGCTGAATAAAAATCTGATTAGTGGTGTATTTTTCAGGGTGTAAGTTCAAGAAGGTATGCCCTATCCAATTTTTAACTTACATATTGATGCTGGTTGCTATATTACAATATTACATCATTTTGCACTGTCTAAAGCTGTGTTTATACTTCCATCGGACGAGGTTAGCCTATGTATGTATGTATAGTTTATCATCGGTAACAATTTTTGATTTATGCCGAACTCGCTCACCAACGTCGGCCTACATATGGCGACGTAGGACGATGTTATCATATAGTGAAGTTGGCAACGTCGGTTGTTAATCTTGGCGATTAGGATTGGGTTTCATTATTTACCAACATCGATGGAAAATTAGTTAATAAGTAATAAGTTTATAAGTCCGTCAATATTGTATATTATCCACATTTCCTTCTTTATGACTCAAAACAACAAAAAACATAATCACTAATAAAGTCAAATATGGCCCATAATAGTTGGACGATCACGAAAATCTGATTTTGATGATCTCTAGGTGTCTAAATTACAATATAGTCGATGACATTCAATAAGCTTTACTGTTTATGGAAAATTTGCCAAAAAGGCCTTTATATATTGGCAGACAAATTTTTGTTTACATAATATGTTTTGTTTGCAAAAATATGTTTACATTTGATGATAACATGGGCATACTCCTATAATAATAATGATACTGACCATATAATCACACAATATTGACTGCTTTATTTACAGAAGTACATAACTATTAATATATATATATATGTATATATCAAAAAGAGATAATATACTAAACGTACAGTACTCAATAGTAAATGAAACATCCAGGACGTAAGCTGATGGGGTTAACATAATTCAACCGAAATAAGTTTAAAATTGTCTTTTTAGAAATTGGGGCATATTAGAAAATAAATATTAATGCTGTATTTTATCAGCCAAATTATCTAAAGCAGAAGCTAATTATTTATTGTTAACCTTATTTAATATAATAATATTTAAATAAAAACCACGGTCTCGGTATAGCAAGTTGAAAACACAATAAAAGCAATTAATTAAAAATTATGTCCAAATATATTTAGGCAACTCTTTTGACTAAATAAATAAGTTCGTCATCTAATTCGTACAAATGCGTTCTCGTTAATTGAGTGTTATTTCCAAATCAAAACTTTACTTCAAAATGGTATATATGCTCATTATATTCTAATTATTGATGACTTACATATAGAACTTACATATGACTTACATTCCTAACCTCATGTTTACTTGAATTAATTTATTAGCATACTTTTGTTACAGTAAAATAAAATATCAACATTAAGTCCAAAATGTTATTTAAAAATATATCCATATATATTTGAAATTTTTATGAGTAATTATGCATATGTAATATTTAACTTTTTATACACGCTAAATATATAACATTGTAATCAATTCTTATAAAAGTGAATTTGTAACCTTGAATATCTCATATTCAATCATGAAATATTCTAAGCTGTCGAACAATATATAAATTAATTGCTAATAACGTAAAAATTGTATATTAAGTATATTTTTACATAAATTCCGTTATAGCTCATTACTAAAATAGCAAATTTAACATTTATTTTTGTATAGAAACATACGTAGGTATGGTTAATTTTAGTATATGTTAGTAACTAAAATGGCATTCTAACTAATAACAAAATATATGCAACAATTATATTGACATAAATCTGTCTATGATATATATTTTTATACGGATCTATTTAAAATAACCTTCTTGATTTTCTATTACATACTTTTATAACACCCTGATATGATGTTACGATGTAGTTAACTCTTAAATGAGGTTCTATTAAAAAATGTGTTTTTATATTGCTAAAAAGTAATTCCATTAAACAGAACTTAAAAAACAAATTTATTTACCACAACATTCGCCAATTGAACAGTAGAAGAAATTCATGCATCTAACAAAAAACTGATTTTTATGTCCATGAAAAATTACTGCCAATTCTATTTGCTAAAATAAACCATTTCACTTTGGTTATAAATATAACATGCATTTTTTAACTTTCTGCGAAAATATACAAGTATATTGAAAGCGAGGGATAAACATATTCAGGAGGAATCAAATAACAATATAACTAAAAAAAAACTATGAAAATACACAAGAATCGTATTTAATTTCAATGATTTTTAGTAAAAGCAGAAATTAAAAAAGGAAATCGCATGCATGGACCTTCCGTAGGACATTTTTATATTTATCATAAACAGATTCCAGAATTCATTTAAATTATGTTTAATATTATCTGTCCGGACTGAAAAATAAAATATTTATTATAATATATCAAGTACCTGCTCCCGTATTAATAAAACAGTTTAGAACACAATTTCATAAAACAACAAAAAATCAGGAATAACTTAGATTTATTGAACTTAAAAAAGCATAATAAAATTGTGTATAACTAATAGGATCTATACAATAAATGAATTTGGCACAATACAATAAAAGTTAATAAATACTCAGGTATATGAATGAAAGAACAATTTTAATTATGTTAATGTCTTCAAAAATGATTGTTTAATTGGTCATATTATTATACATAGGATGTAAACTACTTGGTCAATTCTGAAGACAAAACAGTACGTCTGAATGGGAATTATATCAAATACTGTCAATTGCAATAAACCTGCAAATACTCGTACAAAAGTTTAAAAATCTTTATATTTTACTTCTTTTTTAAAAATCATATCAATACCTATGTGGATAACTCTACACAGTAAACATTAAATTTATCAATTCACAAAATAAACATATTCACCTAAAACCTTTTAAAAAATATCTTCCATTAATTGTAATTATTACGCTTTTTTTTATTTCAAAAAATAAAATTAGTACGTATACATTATAATAAAATTAATCTGTAATTAAAATGTGATATTATACTGAAACTGATTAATTCAATATACACTCTTTACAATGAATGTATAAGTTACATTCATAATATAAAACAATTATAGTTCATTTTAAAATACAAAAGTATCTAGGCTTTCCCTCGAATAAGCATATATTCTCGAGAGAAAGGGTATATATTTTAGGTATACATCCTCCAATTGGATAGGAAATTCGGTAATCTGTTTTTTTCTTCATATAAACAGACTAAATAAGCACTTATAGTATAATAGCCTTAAATATAATTATAAATAATTAATTATTATCGTATTTATTATAATAATTAGTAGTGAAATACATAGTAACTACAGTCAGTGAGGGTTAGAAATTATAGCTGAATTTAAAGTTGTTTCATACTATAAATGTTTTATTTAATACATACACCATAATATATAAATCGGAAGATTCCATATAAATTATCACAATAACAACAATGAAATCACAAAACAAATTACATAACATTAAATCGAATAGCAGGGAAAAATTGAATATAGGCTACTAGATAGATACTTATATTACACCGGAATTAAGCACATGGAAGTGACATAAGTAAGTGCTGGAAGAATACGTATATATAGGTGTAAACAAAGGGGGAATTATGTCAGCGTGCGGCGGAAGTATATCACAATAAGAGAGTGGATGGCAGATATGAAGGTCTTTTAACATTAACACTTTGAGGATGGTTGAGTGAATATTTTAAGAGCACCAAATAGATGTGGCAAGTAAGTACTGCCTATCGATAAAATATTTTTATTTTATAAAAGTATTTAAATGAAATATAAATTCAAAAGTAAACTAAAAGTGAAAAGAAACAGTTAAAAGATAACTTTTAACATACATATTTTTCGCTATGTCATAATTTTTGTTGTGGAATATTTCAACCAAATTTGAATTTAGACCATCAATATGTTTTATAACTACTTATTTATAAAATGCCAAGGCTAATACAAAATGAATTCATCACTATATAGGCTTGAAATAAAGAAACATTCGACGATTTTTCAGATTCTATTGCACAAAGACCAAAATTACATAACTGTTAAATTATCATTTCAGCCACATCTACACAAATAATGATAATAACACTGATCTTAGGTCGCTTATTTGTCTTTATATTGATTGTTGGAAACAGTTAATTCAGCTTATATTATGAAGTATGTATGTGTATTGAGCAAGAATTTATGACCGGATAGTAAGAAGAGGATGATCATGTGACTTGCATCCTGTTTTTGAATACACGGATGCACCCATTGCAATCGGCAGAGACAACTACTTCGCCCAAGTACTCTTGCTTGGAGGTGCCCACGCCGCCTCCTGCCGAGCCCATGGGTTCCACGAGACCATAGAGTGAGACAGGTCGTCTCCGCAGACGCTTATCAAGGACCAGAAGGGGGTTAGGGCAGAACACCGCTACTGTCACTACTGTTTCGTGTGCTGAGGAGAGGTAGCAGAGGATATCAATATTAGATGATAAGACAGTGTGACACAGTTGATTATTATATATTACATGACTTCTATATATTTTCCTTAATTTTAACGACCGTCATTCAGAGATCAAAATGTTGATATGTGGTTCAACATTAATACATGTTAATATAGATCTCTGTATTATTTATATGTAAATTGGTTTATGAAGGAAATATAATGCTTCATAGTCTTTATTAAAACTTTTTAGTATATAAGTCTGCTTTGGTTTTGGCTTCAATTCAAATAGTGCTAGTATATTATAATAAACGTGTATTGAACCACGAATAAAATACTTACTGTTAAATTTATAATATACATAGCTTCTAAAGCGATGCGAACAATATAATTTTGAGTAGTACAGCAAATAGACCAATTAAAAAATGGACATACAATTATTCGTAAAACATAACCTATAAACCAGTTAACACAGAAAATGAAATATCTCCAAATTTGACTTTTTAGAATAACAATGTGTAATATTATACACAAATGTATTAAACGTAATATTAATAAGTGATGAATTTATAACTACACTTAAGATAAAATAGTACAATAAAAAAGACTAATATTTTAATAGCTTCTTATAATAGTTTTTAGTAGCTATTAATAATATTTAACAGTAGTTAATACCTATGTTAATACCATTTACAGAAAGTTTGAAAAATATCATATAAAAATCACAAATGTTTTGTTTACAGTTAAATCAAAATAGTTAACTACACTTTTTAATTGATAACAAATTTATCAAAAATTAAAATTAATAGGGATAAATATATTTATTGAAAATGAAATACAATATAAAAAATATGTATATATTATACTGTGAATAACTATATATATATATATTTATATATAAATTACATGTTCAATAAAACTACCTTTAATCGCTTCCCAGAAATTATTCCTGTCCTTTCTTGCTGTAGAAAACCGCGATACACGATTGACTTCATGACTCTTCTTCCAGATGTAGAAAAAGTGATTTTCCGAACCACTTATTATATATTTTCCAGTTGAACTAAAGAAACAATATCATAAAAATCAATGTAAATTTAATTAATTCAATCAATGTTATCACAGACAATTACTAAATTGGATATATCAATTAACTGTCGTGACCAAAATAAGAACACAGTTTGTTTAATAGGCTTTTATTTAATCAAGAATGCCGTAAGTAAATGTATACTGTGAAACAGTACACTATGCAGAAGTAAATGAATCTAATCTAGCAATGTGAACAGAGTTTACAATAAATCAATATATCGGAATAAAGCAAGACTAATAACAAAAACACCTAATGGCTTGCACTAGTAAGTATAATGACTTATAATAATGAAGTATAACTTGTATCTAAAAAATTACATCATGACACTAACCATATATCCTGGAGTCTAACTATACAAAAATAAAGCGATACTACTTTCATATCAATTAGTAATATAAAGTATAATATTAGTATAACTGAGCTATAGTATTATGCTTCACTTTGAAAAGTACAAAACAACAGAGGATAACATTTTGAATTGATTTATAAAAGCAGAATAAATTATTTATTTCAAAAGCAGTTTAGAAGGCTATATTTTTACTTTACGTTAATCTTAAGAATGAGTGATTCTAAAGAGGACTATAAAATGTTATACTGTACAATTTAATAATTTCTAAAAAATATATAAACAAAATACCTGAACGTGGCCTTGATTTGACTTGTATTGTTCTCAAATCCGCGATACTTGCAAAGAGTATGGTAATCCCGGGCATCGATTAGACGGATTCTTGAATCATTAGAAGTAACTAAAATCTAGAACCACAAAACAAATCATAACAAAAATTAAATACTAAAATACTATAATAAAATATACAAAAATACATACTACAATCATCAATATCCAGGAATGTACAATTTAACTATACAGAACGTCTTGAAGAAAAGTAACAATTAAAATATTAGTAGTAGTAAAAGATGAAGGTCTAATACACGTTGGAGGGGGTGTTGTGATTCTAATATGAAAGCCAAGTTTTGGTTTCGGTTTCCCCAAAGTATAATGTATATAAGAAGGTATTATTGAGATATAATTCATTCTTCACTTTTATTTTGTTTGCGACTGACCTCCTACTAACTATGAAGTGCATTACTAAATTGGACGATACGTCGGCGGTTCTACCAAACTTTCATATTGGAGCACTCAGGGTTCATAAATTTGGTAATCGAGCAACAAATATAGCTTCTGTGTTGAATAAATCGGGCGGCGACGTCTATCTAACAACGGAGGTGTTTGAATCAAAACGTGACTATCTTGATGAAAAGCGGACCTTTATTAACAATCCCAATACATCAACCATTGCCAAGCTTTTCGAGCTGGAGAATTTGCTGAGCGAGAAGCTTCGTCTATGGGCGCAGGCTAATGCAGCTAATGAGGTGCCAAAACCAATCCATGCATCTCTATGTGATGCTGAATTGTGTTTGAGGCCCAAAATTAAAAGCCAAATTATCTGGCTAAATCTTTCGTTGGACGTACGGTCTTCGACACTCAGGCAGGGGGAACTAATGGAGGAAAAACGACTTGGATCAGGTCGTTATCAATTGTTGATTCGCGATTTGAGGACACGATCTTTGCTACACAAAAAATGGTTGATGCCGATGACGAGAATGACATCCATGATTATAATTTAAACAATGAAGATCAACATTTCACATTTTAATATTAAAAAACGATTTAATATATTTTGTAACGTATTTGTAAATGCTTTTTTATATGATAATAAATTTATATATATATGTGTTTATTGTAATACATAAACAACACGACTAAAATCGGGGCCACAAAAGTCAAACGCTATGTCATTTGAGATGTTAGTTAATATTATAATAATATATGAAAATAAAATACTTACAATAAATCAAAAGTCAGATTGTAGATGATAAAAAGATTACAGGAACAAGTAATTTATTGATCTATGTAAATCCAGCACCATTATATTGAAAAAATCCACAATGTACATGTTAATCAAATAAAACAAAACAAAACAAAAGAAAAACAAACTCTATTGACAAAAATTCAGTTCATTTTCATTAATAATAGATATACAACATACAACGCGACAGAGAATGAAAAAAATAAACGGGACATTTTAGTTTTTCATCCTTATATACCTTTTTAATTTCATATGGTTTCAGTTTAGACCGAACCCGAAACTTTGGCATTCATATTAGAATCACAACTCTTAATTGTGTATGTATAGAATTTGTCACAACTCCAACGTGTATTAGACCTCCATCGTTTATACGACTACTACTATTGTTGTATTAACTAAAAATCGCTATAATTTAGCGTAAATTAAAAAAAAATAGAATTTATATGGATAAAGTATCACTTTCACGTAATTTTCAGCTAAATCTTAAACATAGAAGAAAATTTCTTAAATATGATTTCATATTATTATGTCTTTCCTATTATTTTAAAATCCCAGAGAAAATATTATTAAGAAATAGCAGGACATAAAATATAGTATATAGAAATTAAATTCTTTAAATGGTTTATAATATTAAAAAATATTTACCTAATACAAACAATTTTTTAAATAGTCAACATTACTATTTAGTTTAACAATTGAATAAAGAAATTAATCATAATTGAAAGTATAGTTAAAATAATATTATTATAATATATAGCTTACTTTTAATTCAAATTAGTTTCACTTATAGCAAATTATTATCAATAAGCAAAGCAAAGGCTATTACAATATTTGTATATAAAATGAAAGCAATTATATAAATTACTTAATAAATTATATAAAATAAACGAGATAACAAAGTAACAATAATTATAAAGTAAACCAAAATTGAAATTCTATAAATTTTTCGGAATGATTCACTGTGTTTCATTAGAGTGAATCATCGATTTATGATCACGCCATCATCTTTTAACGCATATAATCTGCCTTCAAAAGCATTTTTAATCATTATTAATAAAAAAACCAACATAAACTAAATGCATAAATTAGTGAGTAAAATTGATTCATTCTACTCTTCTAAATTTTGAAACGTAATTAAAGTGTCATAATTAATCAGAATCATCATAATTAATACGAGTAGACATAAAAATCATTGCAAAAAGTGTAGTAGTGATAATCTTGTTATTACCTTGTTAGCATCTGTTGGATCGATTTCAATGGCGGTAACGCGACAATGGCCCTTTCCATGATGCGATTTAATTGTAATCGAAGCGTTGTAAACCAGCTATAAATGAGTATAATAAAGATTGATATACATATTATATTAATAACTGTAAATTTATTTTATATAAATAATAAATCATTTGAAAATAAAAGTAACGTTTATGTTAAATTTAACCATTGATATTAAAATTATATTATTTTGAAATAAATTCAAATTATGATATGGTGGGGTTCCCTTAATCAATTAACATGGTAAAAATGTGTATTCTTATTAAAAATCAACATTAATTTGAGGATATTATGACAAACATTTTAATTGTACATTTCAGACAGTTTTTTATCCTTGTATAGGATTTTATTCAGATTGAGAAAATTAACTTGACTGTACAAAGTAGTAATTTAATGACTAAAAATATTACTCATGATGGTTTGTAAACTGGATTCATTAAATAACACAATGTGGAAATTACATTATATTATATATATGTATATTTCCACTTTTAAAGAACTTCATAATAATCATAATTAATCAATAATTTTGTAAGAAAATTTTAGCTTTTAATGTCGTTATATTACGTAACATGAGCACTTAGACTTAATTTTATAACGTAGTAAAAATTGTCTAGTTTCAAGTTTTCTTGATGTGTCAATATTAACGTCTCCTAAAAATTAACTGTAAATCTTAACTATTAATTGTATAAATTTTATAATATTTTTTCTAACAAAAATCAAAACAATCTGAAATTGTATTTCTTTAAAACGATCTTCACAAGAAGTACTAACTTCAGTATTGAAGAACATGACCCGGCCATCGTAGGTGCCAACCGCAATCTTGGTCCCCTCACAGGCGAATCCCGCACACGTGATCACAGTCTTGGGCTCGGGCCCCCCTCTCACTAGGGCCGGAGAAGGCAAAGTGCTGGGCATTGGCGCCTCCACCCAGAAGCGAACTTTCTTGTCTGGAATGTTCCATAGACGCAGCTTACCATCCAGACTCCCAGACAGGAAGTATCTATCGTCCTAAATAGAGAATATAAAAAATAAATATTGTCAACTAGTATTAATTTTTTATTTAGATATCTTTAACACTATAAAAATGGCAGTATACAAGTTAAAAAGATGTTAAAATGTATTACTATCTACCACATAATATTATGTAGATACAACATACTAAAAATATCGCCCTGAGACATAATTAGGAATAGAGTACAATTAAAACGTATTACATTTAATGTAATCATAAAATACACACCAAAAATTTAAAATATTGTAATGAAATTTAAGAAGATGTATCGAAAAATTTGTTGTTAAAAATTATATATTTTTAACATATTAAAAACTAATATTAACTGCAATTACCACACAGTTTGTTAAGTAATGTCACTAGGACTTAAAAAGAGTACTTGTACAAAATATTACTATTATGAAAAAATTAGTTTATGGGTTAATTTTTATGATTATCCACATTTTTCATAATGCATAGTAATATCTAATACTTAGTACTCTTTATAAATCCTAGTAATATTATTTACCAAATTAGAGCAAAACACTGATGGGTGGTATTTGGAGTTAATTATCGCTTTCAACATTAACAAAATACACTAATTTCTAAACAAACAAAATGTAACGATATATTTTCTTAAATATTGTTACAATATTTTAAACTTTTAGTATATATTATTCACTTTAAAAAAGTACTTTCTTCATAAACAATTATTGTGTATTATAATATTTACTAATAATATATTGATAAACTAGTATCTCGGATTAAAGGGATACTGTCAAGGGGTCCCGATTAAAGATAATAGCTTACAATGCAAGACAAAAAACCGTTTTTGGTCTATTCAATTAGTAAGAGGTATTTTTGTTTGAAAATCGAATTAATGTTAACACTAATTCGATTTTTATTTTATATAGATTATCTACTTCTATTACTAATACTGTAGCCCAAAAAGTAGTAGGTAGAAACTTTATCGGTTAATCAACTGTATAATTCTCGAAACAATAAATTCAGCCAAAGTATTCACATTCACTCTTGTTTACATACAACAGATAATGATTGTGTGAATGGAATCCCTTACTACCTATATACTGTCCTCCTATTAGATATAGATATCTCATATAAAGCCTCCCTTGTTATGTTCTCATCGGCCATATTATTATTGCATGTGAGGTAGTATAGGTAAACTTGTTGAATTGCAAGTTGATAATACAATATGAATGTTCTGATAACTTTCAGCGACAGGTAGTTATAAAGCCATTACTGTCTTTTCAAACACGCTCTCCGCAGCTCACTCACGTTGTCAATGAATATAATTACTTTACTTCAACGATTCGTAAGAGGAATTGTGAAGGTTTATGAAATGTGTATATAATTGAAAGACGGAAACATAGCAGATTGCTATCTATGTGAATCCATGTGAAGTGAGAAGTGATAACTTGAGAAATATCCCGCCAAGCTAGCATTATTAGCGGGTGCAGGTGCCTGGCCTCTATGCAGTACACCGTGGTTATAACAAATAAAATAACGCGCTTCAAGCTCTGGCCCCTTCTACTTATGTAAACACTGCGATACACACAATATAATATAGCTTTTAATAAAACTCCTAGATAATATGCTATAGCTAATGCATAGAAATGTTATTCGTACAATATACTACTTATAAAATAGCGTCAGTAGTGGATATAATCCACACGTTTATAATTGTTATTTTATAAATACAAATTGGGCCATTTTTTAAATAAAATTTCAAATATCAATAACTCAAAAATATTTCGAATATAAATGAAAGATATAGCATTTACGTATGCAAAAAAGTAAATCTTTAATCGGGACCCTTGACAATATCCCTTTAAAAGTATCAATAATAATCGGCAGTAAAATTGTGTACAGCAGAATAATAAATCAAGATTGAAAGTTTTCATTAACAAAAAATACAAAGGAAAAATATACTTTCTACACACACTAATATTGTTATTAGGTACATTGAGAATTAATTTGAGCGTAATTGTTTTGTTGAAAAAGTCTGTCTCACTATTGTTACACACTATCTAGTAGAGACGATTTTTTGCATATTATGAGTTTCTTCAATAGTGTTATTGACATTTTTACACCATTATAAATATATGTTTAACCCAATTCAATTTTAACAAACACAATTTGTCATAATTAGAAACTAAAGAATACATTTTTACATTAGTTAGATACTAATATTCTACCTAGAATATATTATAATTCTTTATTTAGAAAAGACAACTTTTATAATATATATTTATAGATTATACATTTGCATAAATATAAATAATCTTAATTATAAATATGCATATTATCATCTAATTCAATATAATTCAATTAATATTATAAAAATTAACCTAGTAGAAAAGAAGTCTACACGTTCTAACTAAAAGTAGAAGACGATATTTCTAAGAGAAGATAATAAGAAGTTGTAGACTCTGTAACGATGATAATGAAAATAGAAAATGAACCAGTTAACTGAAGCCTCACCTTGGGGTGAAAAACAATAGTAGGAACAGTGTCATTATGACTAAAGATGCAGAGACACTCATGTCGACTGATATGCCAGAGTCGAACTTGTCTGTCCATGCTGGTAGCTAGAAGAAAAAGGTTCTTAGACCATGTTAGATCGGTAACCACCCCCTCATGACCTCGGTAGACCAGCAGAGGACGAGAACGGAAAGGGGTCTTTCTGCTATGTTCCAGATCGTCCTCACCGGAACTACATGTGCTCCCTTCCTGGAAAAGATACATAGAAAACGGTATATACAATAGAAATAAAGGTAATTAGAATCGACAAACCAACAATAACCTTTTTAATGGCTAACAATTTCAGTAATCTACATACATTTATAACAGTACTGTAGCTGTATATAGTATACGTAATTGATTGTAGTTATTTCTTTATGGAGAAAAGTGATTATTCCAACACAATTATTGACTTCTAATAAGATAACTGTCTTATTCTGTTAAAAAATAGTTTAATTCTGTAACATCAAAAATAAGTTTGCTAGTAAAATATTTAAGTAGATTTTTCTAAATTATGTAAATCAAGTAACCTTTGCCACACAGATATGTGGTGTACATAGGTCATATATATATAGCATGATATAGTAGTCATAGATAATGAGTATAAAATCGTAATATTACATTTTTGTATAAAATATAAATGTTTTTATAGGACCCCTCATATTGCTTTTTGGTCTAGAAATTCGTAATAAAATTTGTCGCCTTGAACAAAAGAATCTACTAAATTTATTAATACAAATTTCTGATGCAGTAATATTAACGTAAAAATAAAATGTAATAAGAGATAAATGACGTTTATTAATATTTTACATTATACGTACACATCGCTAAATTTAATCAATTTTTAATCAATATCAATGAAAAAATAGAATAAAAAAATTCGACTCGCAATTATAGAAAATATTATTTTTTAAATAGGATATAAACAATCAAAATAATAAACGGCGCAAAAGAAAACATTACGACTGAATAAAATAATTTAAAACAGTAGGTATTATATTTGTTGCCGTTAACGTTAGTCAGTTAATTTCATCTCTAGTAATATTGAGTTATTCCATCTCTATGATGGTTTGAATTTAAAATGATATTTTGACGTATAGTTGTTTGGTGAACAAAATATTTTAAGAGCAATCTCTGAAGGAATGTGAAGGAAGATTGATAGAGGTCTAGAATCAAGGCTTATAAAGGCTACAACTGAGAGGAAGAATATAGGATTTTTTGTTTGCACTCCAACATAATTAAATAATTAATAATATTTATTAGGTGAGAGGCAGGGCATAGAAATCGTAACTTTAGATTTGTAAGATGTTTACTGTATGAAATAATTAAATTCAATATATATACAAAATAATACAGAAATATTTCTGTAACATAAAAAGCGCTAATGCTACGTTCAGTAGAAGTTCGATATTTAATCTACCTTGATCAAATAGATCTCATAGAAAACATAATGTATTAAAATTATAAACTTAAAATATATTCACACAATTATGTATCTGAAACATAATGAGATAATACCTTAAGTAAAAAGTATTAAGTCTTATTAAAAGGTCAAATGTAGTTAATTTCCCTTGAATGATACATAACAATTTCCCATATATGAAACTTTATAATATTACGAACATACACTGTATGTATGATAAATATATAATATAACAAATGTAATTGTTTCAATCTTTAAACTATTGATCCTGTTAGGATTAGTGTTATTATAGTTAACATTGATAAACACTGCTCACAATGTTTTTGCTGAGTAGCATGTAGTATAGTTATAATAATCTTCCTTTTTATTACGTGTGATGCGTCAATTTGTTGTATTAATTTAAGAGAAAAATTACTAAATAATAAAACCTGATTGATTTATAATACCTAGACGACAACAAAAGACATTCAATCACCAAATTAACTATTTAAATAATATATTTATGTTATTTGATTTGACTCAGTACAATAAAGTAGCTACATATTTGAATTATTTTTCTTTGAAAATACATTTCATAATAATAAATACGTTATAAAGGGATACTACCAAGTGGTCCCGCTTAATGACTTGTTTCTTTGCATACATAAATACTATATCTTTCTTTTGTATTAGAATTTTTTTTTTAATTATTGATATTTAAAATTTTATTTGAAAATGGGCCAACTCGTATTTACGAGTATTATTAAATAACAATTATAAAAGTGTGGATTATATCCACTACTGACGCTATTTTAAAAGTGGTATGTTGTACAAATAACCCTTCTATGCATTAGCAATGGCATATTATCTAGAGGTTTTATTAAAAGCTATATTATATTGTGTGTATCGCAATGTTTACATAAGTAGAAGGGATCAGAGTTTAAAGCGCGTTGTTTTATTTATATAACCACGGCCAAGGACTTCTAGATACTATGTGGACGGGAAGGCTAAATTTGAGCGATACAAGATAAGGCTATTGCCTGTTGTTAGCATTGGCCTCTTATTTGACTTATATAATTGTCTTATCTGACAATTATAACAAGAAGCAACTCACGTCAGTTTTGCTCGTAGAAGCTGAAGCAGACACGACACTTGCAGAGTCCAGTAACCAATCGTCTTCTTCTCCTTGGCTCATCGCGGTCATGTAACCAAGATTCACAGCAGCAGTCGTCTCACCATGGTCTACTGAAATTAGAAATGTCTTTGGTGTACTGATGCGATATCTCATAATATTAACATAACACCCACTTTGTAAAATTAGTATAAAACGAAAGGTATCAAAATATTAAGATTTGTTTAAGACATTTAAAAAAAGACATGAACTGCGCTAGATCATTACAAGAAAAACAAATATTTGTGTATTTAATCTTAAAATTAATTACATCCATATTTCAATCTTTCAATGTCAAAGCTTACAAAATTTAAACTGTTTTTTCTTTCTTTTTACATCTACCGCCCATTATTTCGTAAAATTGCAACACAAATTAAAAAATATGATATATAGTTTTTAATATACTATTTTAAAGCCAGATAATGGGCTTTGATGTTACAAATTCATCCCATCATACATAAACCAAACATTACAACTAAACAGGTCTATGCCTGTTAAGCGATCGACTAGCACAGCTGCAAGCCAGGTGAGTAAATTGCTCTGGGTGAGATTAGAACCCCCGGGACCTTCCAAACATTAAACTAACGCTCTACCAACTGAGCGAGCTACTCACCCAAAAAATTAGAAATTTTAATCTTACTGAATTATGACATTAACGATAACGGAGTGTTTTTAGTGTAGATAAATATGTAGATTTAAAAATTATATTTCATACTGGTAAAAAAGATTGAAATGTTTTATAAAAGAGGAAAAACGTTTATAGCATAATCATATTAGGATAAAAAACTGAATCAATCGCTATAAGAAATCTGCCATCTAATCAAATTAGACGGTGTTTGTTGACATCCGAAAACAAAGAAATATAATCTGACAAGGTGGATTATTAAAACTAAAGCTGTGATAAAAGAGATCGATAAAACTAAATATGTCAGAAAATCGCTAATCTGATAGCTTTTTGTGATATTAATAAATATATACATTATTATATATACAATAAATTATAACAGCAAATATATAAATATGATATTTATTAAATGTTTTAAACATAATAATGTGTGAAACAAAAATATGTATTAAGTCATAATTATTACAAAACAAAATAATACACAAACTTTTTGGTAATGAATTAATACAACTGAAGCAACAAATACCTGCATTTTTCTGCATCTGTTTGAAGTATCTGTAGTACTGACGTAATACCCAAATTCGGATACTACGATCGTAACCAGCAGTTGCCTGAAAATTTTCATAAATGCTGTTTTTAATTCAGTTTTAGATATATTATTTTATTTATTTTAGCTCTTACAGAGAATGTTATAATTAGCATAAATAACTGTTTCCAAAAACTAAATAAACATAGCTTTATTTTTTATATATTAATAAATACAAGATATAATACTGTACGATATTATTAAAAACAATGTAAACACTTAACCTAAGATAATAAACAAATATGTCAATATTCTTAGTAAATAAGTTTGTGCAATACTAATTACTGAGAATTTGAACAAAGGTTGTTCCTAGTTATGTTGTATTTCAAATATATACACTATTAATATTTTTTGCATGGAAAAATTATCCACAATTACAATTAAGTGATAAATGAAAATACAGTTAAATATCAAAGCATAACATGTTTGTTCAATAAGAAAGATTTATTAAATGAAACCATTTACTATCTGACCTGTTTACAATTCATATATTTAAAGAATATAATATGTTGAATTGTGTTATATAACATTGAGTAAGAATACAAATCAATTACTCAAAAATAATTGATGTATTCATTTCCAATTAGAATCAAGATACTAGTGTTGTTCATTAAAAGTTAAATTTACATGCATAAAATACAACTATAATTATTTGCAAATTTATTTTAATGTTTATGACATTATACATTAGTGTATTTATACAAGACGTAACGGAACATATTATACTAGTGAATAAAGATCAGAAACTGCTTTCTTTTTTTATAAGAGCTAGAATTAAATAAATTACGATTAAAATGTTACAAAATTTTATGTGAAGAGCTTTCTTAACAGATAAATATAATTTACATTTAGCGGTACTATCCAAAATTTAAAAATCATTAAATGTACAATTACGAGTACAATTACATAATAGCCCATGATAAAAAATAGCACATTGATTAAGAGATCTTTGTTCTTTCATACGATTATATAAGTGCAGTTTAAGTTTTACCTATAAAGCACCCTCTATTCTCAGAACAATTAAATATGTAAATCACTTAGAACAAAAGCTAAGGGAAACATTCTTATCATTAATAGAAAAAAATAACTAATCTTAAGTTAAAAAAAACAAGTTTAATTAACAGTTAAATTTAAATGATATACACATTGTTCTACTTGTAAAATTAGTAGTTATTTTTCTGTATTTTTAAATACACAAATTCTGTTTGACTGATAATACTATTTGTTGTAGCAAAACATATTGTTATATCAATAAATATTGCTTTTTATGGACTTTATTTTGGTTTTGCAAATCGCTTAAATTCACAGCTCAGATATTTATAATAATCACTAAAAGGGATACAAATAATAAAAATCAATAGAAAATTTGTTTTATATAATACATTATAGTTAAAAATCTGAAGACTTAAAAAAAATAAGACTTCGATTATTTATACAATTTATACGAAAAAATGTATACAATTCTAAATATTATTTCACTCTAAATAATTACGAATCAAAATGTACATCTTACCAATAAACGCCCACAAGGCGAAAACCGCATAGCCCAAACAGCCCCCTGCAAAGTATTCAATTAATCAAACAGTATAATAATAATATAAATATCAATATCAATGAGGCAGAACTAACGAACCGTATGATCACTCTTCATTTCTTGAACCAATTTTATTTGAAGAAAATCTCGACCTCGCATTCGACGTGATGACCGAAGCTATTGCGCAATAAAGTAATCATAAAGTGTAAAATATAATAAAATATTAAAGAATTATTTCTCAAAATTAGATGTACAACATATTAAATTTGAAATAAGCTTACATCATAGAAGAGTATAAAACACTAAATTCCCCTTATTTACACAATTTATCTTTGTTTTTCATAAAACATAATAACGTACTTCTCAAGTATTCAATGCCGTTTTAAGTATACAGTAAACGCCGAATTTGAGCGTTTACATGGTTGGAATCTCCGAGTCTATAATGGCTTATTCGACGAGCGGAGCGCAGCGTAGCGAGTTGAATGAACCATTATAGACAAGGAGATGCCAACCATGTGTATAGCTCAAATTCGGCGTTTAACTATATGTATCATACGAACATATTATTTATTGTTGCGTGGTCAGTGTGTATATGCATACCACACTTGTGAACAGCATTCATCGATAGCTGCAATATTTATATTGCAATTGTTCGCGTATTTTAATGATTACAGGTCACAATTAATAGGTCAATATTAATGATTTCATTTCAGCGGAGATTAAATATTTAATCTCCGCCAAATTGTCATTTAATCTCCGCTAAAACAATAGATTACACATTGAGAGTCTACGCAAATTTAACTAGCAAAGATACGGGTTGGAGTATGTTACATATGACTAGTGTTGAAATGAATGGAAATTTTCTCTTTAATCTTGTAAAAGCGAGTGAAAGTAACAAAGAGAGACGGGAATTAATTAAGAATGAACTTAGTCACTAGTTGAAAAATAGTGTTGCGTTATTGTACATTATTCTGAAATATATTTAAGCCTGGACGGGAAAACAAAGACTAGATAGACAAACTCGTGAACACGTTATCAGACACAAAGACAAACTACGAAGGTTTGTGAATTCCTGTATTAGTCCAACACTCCATAATAAAATGGGGTTTACATCAAGCCAGAGGGGTGCGTCTCATTAGAAAAACACTTGGAGGTATACAAAGCGGAGGCGTATTTTCTCTCCTTCTCCCCTTACTCACACTAGCAGGGAAGGCTGCACTCGCAGGGGCCGTATCAAGTAGTGTTGGATTTGGAGTGAAAAAGCTGTTACAGTAATATGACACCTATTGCCGATGACTTCCGTCGAATGATAACAATAAGTGAGGCAGATTTTAATGCTTAAATGAAGAGGAATGTTATGCAATAGAGTGACCTACCTATTGATCATGCACAAAAGCTCTATGCTCAAACTCTGCATGAAGAAAGAAAACGGATGAATAATGAGACATCAACTCCTGTCTCCCCTCCCCCACCTCCACCTCCATAACCACCCCTATATCTCTTGATAATCCAGCGGAGTATTGAAAAGTTCCCACTTCACATACGCACTCGACCAGCGAGTATTCTCCATTAGCTAGCGGCAAATGGAGTCATATGAGACTATGAGGGAAAAGTCATATTGGATGACTGCCCATTAGATAATGCCTTCATAATTGATTTAATATACTTCGCAGCCTTTACTAATAAGGGCAGAACTCACTCACCAACTGGATGGCACCAATTCAAGGTCTTGGACAGACATGCAATTAAAATATCTATCAGTGTGCCTCCGACTGTGCGAAAATTAGACTATGATAGTGATGAGCAGAATATGACTGATAATAGGGACCCAAAACGGACATTTCTTAGAGCCTACAGATATGACGCATTTTAATCATGTACTATATTAGGTGCCATACCTAAGGCAAAAAATGAATCCATTTAGTTGCTGTATTAAGAATCCCACAAACATTGTCGATGGCCTCTCAATCGATATCGTATGCCACAACACATGCTGTACTCCATCCACAATACTACAAATCCCTTCCGAGCTGTGCGGAAGTAGAGAGGCATTGGTAAAAGCAAGACAGTTACCAAGGAAGGAAGAGACAAATTGATTGAAGAGTCAGTGGGCGTACATCCTTCACAAACCAGCGAGACGAAAATTGCTACGCAGCCGCTATATGGTGAGGAAAATAGACATGCAGGGGCAGGCGGACTTAATGGAGATGCAAGCATTCTCTAAATGTTATCGCTACCTGCAGACAGTTATTGATTGCTTCTCCCGTTATGCTTGGGCAGTGCGCTTAAAGATAAGAGGGCATCTACACATAAAGTGGTGAGCGGGTACCGAAGGTGCTACAGACTGATAAGGGTCTCGAGTTTGAAAACCAACTAATGCGTAATTATCTCGTGACTAGTGTCAATTCTGCACACAAGGTGGCCATGTTCGAAAAATTTAATCGTACGTTGAAGTCAAAAATGTGGCGTGTTTTTACTAAACAAGGTACATACAAGTGGTTGGAACTGCTTCCTAAAATAATGACCTATTCTGCTATTCCTCATCGTATACTTGATCGTGAGCCAGGTCCAGTAACTCATAAAAATTAAAAAAGATGTTTGGTTACACTTATATGGGAAAAGCCTACCAAACGGAAACCAAAATATAAACTCTGCGAGTGGATACGGATTTCCAGATAAAAAGCAACCTTTGAAAAAGGCTATGTACCTAACTGGAATGAGGAAGTATTTCTAGTTCATATTGTCAACATAAAGTACACCCCCGTCACGTATAATGTACGTAATCTTTCTGGCAGTATAATGGAGGGTAGCTTTAATATGCAGGAGATGCAGAGAGTGAGTGCACGTGATGACACCTATCTTATTGATAAGGTTATTCTTACACGCGGCACTGGTGTGCATAAACAAGCTCTTGTACGTCGGAGAGGTTAAAAACGGAAAAACCTACATGGATATCCTATGCTCAACTAATCTCGTGTGGAAGATGTCCCATATTAATCAGAGTAATGGCTTTTACATTGTTCCCAAAAGCAATGTACATGAGGAGGGCAGAGAAAGCCATTTAGACACACAATTTTACTGTACAACATAGTTGGCTAATAATATAAAATTGGATGTTCCAGGTGATCAATTGGAAGTCGGTCTAGTTGAGATATCCTTTGTCAATTCAATGAAAATAATTTGTAATGGAGAGCAGATTCATATCCATAAAACTAAATCTTAGAAAACTGTTAATATTAATATTGAATCCGAAGGCGTTCTTGAAACAACAGGCTTATCAACAGGGAAACGGATGTTTCCAATTAATAAGGACAAATATTTAATCGATCATAAACACTTTTTTCTATGGAATGGTGATAGTTCTCAGATATTTGGTATTTCAAGAATAAATAACTTACTTAAGTCCATCACATTTGATCCCTATACTGCTTGCTAATTGGATTTGGAGGTGCAGCAAACCAGGAACATATAACTACAGAGGCAAAGGTGGCCAATTTTTCGAAACGAGTGATGAAGATTACACGCACCTTTAGTGCATGGTACAGAATATTATCCCAAAGGTATCCGCCTACTGCGCTCGATGTGACGAAACCCGATTTGTTCCTGATAACAAATACGGTTTTCAGATTACCCGGCACACCAAC
>JAYRBW010075950.1:0-24941 GCA_036023295.1 Invenusta paracnida | reverse complement strand
CCCCTCAATAATAAATTTGCCTCTTTTTTTGAGCGAATTATTCTCTAATTGGTCAATTCTTCAATGTGCTTATTCTGTGATCCGGTATTTCAACACGTGATTTTTTTCAGCTGCACTTTACAAGAAGCGACCGTGAGAACGAATGAATGTAATTCTGACAACTATGGAAAAAACGTCAGACAAGAATGCATTTCCATTTATGACTACCGAACATATATGCAATTAAAAAATAATCTAACAACGTTAAGTAGCTTTTCAAACAAATAGTTATATTTTGTCTTAGCATTAATAATTTGTTTGCTATGTTACCATTTTGGTTCAATTTCTATAATGGTGAACACATTATGAAATAGACTATTGATGAACGGAAGAAGGTAGAATATATATCGGAGGTGAGACACTAAAGGACCTGAGATATGCGGATGCCACCATTATTCTGGCGGAATCTATAGAGACGGGACAAGAACAAAGGGAAACAAAACTAAAATGGTGATAGCCAAACGTACGAAAATGATAAAAAAATAAACATGGATGGAAGATATAGGTCAAAAAAGTGGAAGATTTTAATTTTCTTGGGCCTTTACAACACAAATGGAGACTGTCAAAATGAAATTGAGAGAATAATTATACAATAACTATCGGCAGTGTAGACGCTTGAAAGATTTAGAAGGATAAATGACTAATGAAGAAAACGAGGATGAAGGTAATGAATACATACATACATTGGTTTTCTCAATCGTGAGATTTGGGGTAGAGTCCTGAACCATGAAGACAAAAGATATGAAACGAGCGAGATATGGACTTAGAAAAAATGCTTGGGATCAACTGGAAAGAACACCGCACAAATACAAGTGTGTTGTAGAAACTTGAAAATCCAGATAGTCTAGATCAAATTCAAAGCGCTGCTCGGTAATTTAACCATGTGGCGTACAGAGATGAAAATAGGTTAGAAAATACAGTGATGACAGGATTTGTAAACTAAAACAGGAGACGATGATGACCGAGAACTCAATGACTGGACAATATCAAGAAGAGGACAAACAAACCCGTCATTTGCCTTAAATAAGAACCACCTAAAACAGAAGACAATGGAAGGCAGTCGTGAACAGATACTCGAGAAGTCTTCCGATGTCCGATGGCAATTAGGGATCACCACCATATAAATATAATATATATACTAATACGTTTATTTGATAATAAACACAATAAGTGAATTCGGTTTATTTAACTGCTAAAATGCCATTCTATTATGCTTTATTTTTCCCTTTTTTTAAAAAAAAATATTATATTTATGAGTTTTAAATTAAAATCAATGAACATTTGCTAAAATAAAATGTTTGCTAATGATATGTAGTATTCTGTTCATATATGTTAATAAAAAATATTTAGGTAATTTAAGTATTTATAAATGTTTATTTTTAATGTATTTATAGACATGAATAACTGTATTTTATGCAATCAAAAAGTAATCTCACATCGTTAAGTAGCTTTTCATGCAAATAGTTATATTTTGTCGTAACATTACTAACTACATAGTTTGCGATTTTACCATCAATGAGTGTATATTTTTATAAAATAATAGTTTTAAAATAAGAAAAGTTGATTAAAAAACTGAATTTTCACTAATAATGCATCTTACACAATAACTACACACATTTCAACAATTATATATTTTAGAATTGTTACTTAAAAAAAAGAAGTCAATATGTCCATTCAAAATATTTCAATAAAATACTGAACATTTAATTTACATACATCTACTATAAAAAATGTACAAAACAGTGTGAGATATACGAAACAAAACATTTACCGTATTTGACTTCTAATTCAGTCAGATCATTGCTTCTTTGCTTGTGAAATTAGAATTCACAATATCATTTAAATATAAATTTTATAGAAAATAATTAGTTGTCCATAGATTACATACATCCACTACAATACAACTCTAATTGTATAGAATATGAGGTGGAGTATTGTCAAATGTTTCTCTTCTCCTCTTTTTCTCTAAAAACACTGACGCCTTGGTGTTGTTTGTAATGCCTGTGTCATATAGGAGTTGGTCCAGTTTTCTTGACCTCTCCGTGACGTTGTCTTGAGGCCACATCAGCACCTGTTGGACTGGCTACTTGCAATATTTCTCGAAGCCAATAATGTGTGACACGAGTTGAAGGCATTTATTCCGAAGCAGGGAACTAGGTGGTGTTAGTCTTGCTATTTTGTATAGCGTTTTGTTGGACACTTTTTCTGGCCAGTGGATATTGTAAGCCGCTCTAAGTAGTCTGGAGTGGCAGCCATCAAGCTTCTTTTCCAGTGATACAGCGAGCGTCCATATGTCTTCGTTATATAGCAAGACGGCTTCAACGAGTGATGTAAATAGTTGGAATATCAGTATTTTTCTGTTAGTGTTGGAGACTGAAAAACTGGTTTTAATCGCACCATGGTTTGTCTGGCTTGTCCGCGTCGTTTTTGTATTTTGGTACTTGCGCCGAGGTAAACGAATTTAGTGTAGCGTGGTATAGCAACTTTCCCACCGGTGGCGATATCTGGGCATGTAATTTCTGTGTTGAGGTCTGCTGGGATAGTCAGGATTTCGGTTTTCTTTGAATTAATTGACGTCCTGCTAATGCAGCGACTCTGACTAAATTGTGTCAAGCATACGATGTGCTACTAGTAGCGATGGAGAGAGCAGTGCGAGGTCGTCAGATAACCTTTGATTCTTTTTGGAAAGCGTCTACTTAGTTGATATCCATTTTCATCAGATGATATAGCAGTGCGAAGAACCCAAAGAACCCAAACTAGAAGTAAGACAAAAAAAATGTGCGAGGGTGTCACTTTGGAGAACTCTTGATGTTGTCGTAAACTCCTTGGTGGTACCTTCAGAGATTAGAACCATGGTTTTTGTATTTTCGTACAGGCATTTACTAGAATGTCTGATATGTTGTAAGCAGTGAGTACTTTCTTCAGACAATATTATGATATAGAGTCAAAAGCCTTGCGAAAGTCGACAAACACGATGTACAGATCCGATTGATGGATTTCAGACTCCTCTATTACGCGACAGAGTGCTAAAATTTGTTGTGTTGTTCCTCTTTGAGGTTGAAAGCCATTCTGTTTTTTTGTAAAGGAATTTATCCAATATCGGCATGACACACTTTAGTAAGATTTTATTAAGTAATTTTTGTGGTACATGACATGAGATATATTTCTCTCTCTTTGTTGTTCTCGTTTTATAGGAATTGCGACAATTTTAAGATAGACGCCATTCTGATGGAGGACGTTGGCCTTTTAGGACTTCCTTCGTTATTTTTAAAATTTCTAATGCAACAATAGGAATTCTTAGTGCTTCAAGCGGTACGTTGTCCAGGCCAGTCGCTTTACCACTTAGGGATTTATAAGCAGTTTTTAGTAATTCGTCCAAAGTGAAGGCATTGATGTTGAAGTCATTGGATGATATCAAGAGAGTGGTCTCTGGAAGTTGCATATACATTTCTGGGGATGGAAGAGCATTTACTATGTAAGCGAAAATTTTACGAGCGTTTTCTTGGCGTTCTTGTGGGTTTTCTCCGCTTACGTTAGGGACCGATTTCTTCTAGATGCCAGTTATAGTGTTGACTGCCTCTCAGATGGAGCGCGTGCCACGATCTGAGTTTGGAGATATCAGCAAGTATTTTGTCCAGTATTTGAGTTGCTCTATCAGTGTAAGTGTTGGCGAGTTCAAGTGTGGCTTTATCTGCTTCTATTTGCTTGCCTGTTTTGTGGAGTATTTTTAATTTAGTTCTGGCGGCTGAGACTTGGGTACGTGTCTGCTTCCCATATGATGTTTCCTGTTGGTTTACGTTTGGTTTTTGGTATATATTTTTTACCTACTGTTCGAATCGCCTGCGAGATAGCAGTGTATGTAGTTTTATCTGTTGAGTCTTGTACTGAAGGCAGGGCATCGGTAAATGCTTTTGTGAACTTTTCTTTGATGGTAATGTTTTGGAGACTTCTGAAGTGTTGTTGAGGTTTCCCTTCGATGGTTGGAGGAGAGAATCTTTTCTTTTTTAATCGAAGTACAGTAATTTGTGATCGATTTTCAAATAGAGTGCCTAAATAAATTTCCAATTTGTAATTTTTGACAGTTCTCTTGTATTAATAAAAATGTAATCTAGCTGAGCGAGTCTACGAGACTTTTTCGCAATTTGGTTCAGCTTTGGTCGCTTAGGGCCGATGAAGGTTGCCATATGGTATTTTGATTTTTGAAAAAGAGTGTTTGCAGAAACCTTGTTATGATATGATGTAAAATCTGATAGTATAGATGAGATCTTGTGTTCTGGTTCAAGCACATGGAGCGATGTTCAATTTAGGCATTGAGATCACCAAGGATAATCGTAGAGTCGCGGCTCGGTACTGCATCAATGAAACCAGAGAGTGTTTCAAAGAAGGTAGAAGATTCCGTCGGATGCGCGGCAGTTGTTTCATAGTCTGTGAAGAGATGCTAAGATTTAGATATTTTAGTTTGGTGTAAACATGTAAGATTCTTCGATTCAAAGCATAGATGATGGTTAAATTGCTCATTTTTGGACTACTAAAAAGCCTACACCACCTACATCTGAGGTGCCGCAGAGGTATAATATAAAGCCAACCTGTTGCCCATGTCCTGCTGTTAAATTTCAGATGGACACACTATAGATGTTTCTTGTAGCAGAAGAGGTCAATGTTCAGTTTGCTTGCTAGATGCGTTAGCATTCCACAGCGCCATTGAGATTTCTGTGTACGACGGTTTAGAGAGCCTATTCGGAAAAGAGATGAATTTGATGCAGCTGTGTCTCTTTGTGAGAAAGTTCCCAGACGCCACTTGGAAGACACATAGATTTGTTATTGTGTTTATATGGATTTCCCCTTGGTGTTGATTTCCCGCGTTGGATTTCCCCTTTCATTCGTGTATGTGTGTACGAATACGATGTCGTGTTATTCACAATATTGTTTAATATATGTAGAGACTAAAACTCAGCGTCAAACCTTCCAGATAGGGCAAGATATTAATCGATTCTCCTTTATATGGAGTAGGTTTGCAATTTCTTTATAGATTCAAAGGTAAAATATGCTGTGAAACACTGATTATGTTATAATACCTTAGAAAGAAGAATCAATAGTCACAATATTTACAAGAAAATAGGCAACATATAAGACAACATTTCATATAGGCAACATTTTATAAGACATGGATAGACAAATAATTGAAATCGGTCTTTGACATATTTTCTTTTAACATAGCAATATAAAATTTATTATTTTTGGGCAACAAAATATAAAATTAATTAACTAATTGGAAAATTATATATTATAAATATAAAAACATATAATTTGTATATGAATAATTTCATACAAACATAATTTTGTCAATATTAAATGAGTTTACGATAAACAGATTTAAAAATTATATACCTACGTTTAAAAATAATGCAACCTGATCTGCATTTATGAAGGATCATGTTATGTAAAGTTCTGTAAAATTAATTTATACAGTCTACAAATAAGAAACATTGTAAGTAAGGTAGAGTATTCAAGGCACTAAACCTGTACCCAAATTCGTGACATCAAGATTTGAGGTCAATTGGTACATTTAAGACACTGATTATGGTTAGTACACGCGGTTACTTCTCAATTGGTCTGGAGCCTGAATTCCCACCACAAATGTTTGCGGCTATGTTTGATATAGTCATACTCTTGTTTGTCAGGCAGGAACTGCTGTGTTTTACGGAATAGCGTCATTTCACATCTCCTTACTTTGTCATCTCTCAGGTCTACTTTCTGAGGCCAATTACGGAACCTTACAAATCTGTCTTATTGGTACTATAATGTGCTTCATTGAGCGACCAAGCGCATTAGTACCGACATTTTGTGATAATCTCGGTACCAGCTCTAAACAAGAACCGACTTGCTGGTTTCTGCAATTTTTCTGTAGGTAATCTGTTACGAAATAGCCCTAACAACGCATACATACTATATTACTGTACAGCAAAGAGATATTACATCCAAAACGGTGATGACAAAACCTAGCTAACGTAAGACATACTCTGAAGCTGTGCTGGTATTTTATATACAAATTTTTATTTCTCTCTACCTTTCCTCTCCTATTTTCTCATTGGCTAAAGATGAGAATTGAGGGATGCACAGCTGTGTGCTAAACTAAAATGTCTACACAATCCATTCATTCATAAGTAGTTAGGAAGGTCTACGTTGATTTGGCATAAGAAGTAGAAGATACATCTTCTCACCACTTAGCAAGTAGACTTCCTCCCTTGCTTTCATAACATACACACATTCATAGAGCTTGATCTAAATTTACTCTTACTGACTGACTAGCCAGTCAGCCGGTATTTTCATATTTTCGTGTGAATCAAAACAATCTAACCGCAGTTTGTTTGTGCTAAATACGTTTCACTTTTAATTCAGCGCACATACTTAAAAAGGTGCAGGTGAAACGTGAAAACTCCGTAAGATAATTTTGAAATGGGTTAAGGGATAATCACTCAATCAATCATATTCATTCATGGGATTTCTACAAAATGGCACTTGTGACGTCGGTACAAGGAATTCTTTCTTAAGGGTATCGGGGAATTCCAAAAATTATCTAAGCATCATCAGCGCAAAGCAAAGATGTAATCATCTCCAAAAAATATAAGTGCTTTATTGAATGTGCAGTAATTGTGATTGTGAAATGTGGTGTTTTATTTATGGACTTATCCTTGTGAATTGATCATTATATAGTTTAGTAGTCAAAGTTACATCTTTCCTTACAAAAAATATTTGTTTTACTGTTGTGTAATTGTTTGAATTGTCAATACAACGTTGAAAAATAACTCTCCACAACGACCATAGCCAGTGTTATATTTTCTATTTGTTAGTTACTTGAGCAATCTTAGTGCAGCAGCAAATCACAACAAAAAGATCCACAGAAAGCGCAAATGTACTTTTATCTGCCATTATTTTAGCGGAAAACTTCAACTGATTGTGGATTTACTTTTTACTGAATTTCTCTGGTGATTGAAGGGAAAACATGTCATTTCTAAGCTCTTCCTTCGATAAATTCCACTGGAGCTTATATCGGAATCTTGTGTAGACATCCGTGAATAACTGTGCTGGGGAAGGTTCTGTCCAATTTTTCGATTCCATGGAATGCAGTTCTTGTTGTTGTGGAAGTGTTTCCAAGAGTGATGATTACAAGAAGTCTAAAATAAAGCAGGTGAAATATTGGCTGAATTTTTCGTTTCTATTTTTAAACAGTTTTAATACGATAAATTATATTATATATCTAAACTGGTATTCTACTGAACAACACTTGCCTGGTGTTATTCTACACGTTAAAAAGATAGAAAAATTTAGCTGTAGTTGTTTAAAATTCACAATATTAATGTCATCCTGGTATCTATTTAGAAATGACATTACTTTACAAAATATAATATAACTATTATGCTATTGATTATGGCTCAAATAAATATATTTGTATCAGGTTAATTTATATATTCACATATCCACTATGTAGGTACATATATCCAGCTGAGACAAGTGTGTTTTCGTTGTGGATATTGCTTAGTTAAACGCTAAGGTATGGATGAAGATAAGGCAATTTTACATCCTGTAGATTTCGGTTAATTACACAGAAACAGTCTGAAAAGCCATTTTAAATAATTTATTTCAAATGTATATGTTTTTATACAGATTTATATATATTTCTAAATTTGGAAGATGTCACAATGATACGCGGGTTACAAGAATATATTCACTTATTATTCAATGTAATAAGTATTACAGACTAGAAAAAGTGAAACTTTATTAAAAAAAATATTTTGAAATAAATTATTTTGTTCGATATTTTTCAATATTAGATATAATAAACAATAAATGGTTCTAAATATAAATACAGTTAAATTCAAATATATTTGTATTAAAGCTACCTAACGAATATTTAAAGAAATTCTAACTTTTTGATTGATCGTATAAATTAGTTCTTTAAATTTTGGCCTACTTTTTTCCGGTAAATTAATGAATACTTATATAAATAATTAATTTGATTTTTTCTCTTTTAAACAATTGATTCATTGATTTTTACGAGTTCGTGATTTCGTTATTGTCTATTTTTCGAATGCAGGAAAAAATATTTATCTATTTCAACTACGCAAAGTCTTGTTAAAGAAATGTAGCTATGGATGTTCACAGAATATTTATTGCAACTATATTTAGATAGATTTATCAGACGTAACCCCCAAGGAATACTTGTCTTAAAGGAGATTAATTTATAAGGATTAAATAAGGATTTCTTTACAGGATCTGGCATCAATGTAGATATACAAGTTATTCCAATAAAACAAAGATCTGAATTATCAAGAAATAATATTTTGCAATAACTCCTTTTTAAATATATATATCTCATAAATATTGATTATTACAATAGTATTATTATCAATATAAATTAATATATATATATTTAAGTTGTTAATTATCTTATTCAAAGGTGAATAATGAAATCAAATGAATAACGATATAATATAATATACGTAATATTATTAAAATATATAATTAAAATATATATAACTAATCGATTATATTATTCTATAATTATGGTCATTAGAGTATTTATTCACATAGCTTTTCCTCTTATTGCTTTTGTATGCAATTTAAAACTGCTATTATATTATAATCCCAAAGCTTTTGAAAAAAACAGTTTATAGGTATAGTAAAACAGTTTTGGATATACAGGCAATAAATTATATGTTATAGACAACACAATACTAAAATTGAATAAATATATCAAAATTAATTTAATAAATTATTAAAATTATTTATTATTACTTTTTGTCAATTCGCTTACATGAAATTTTTTAAAGTAAAATAATTACTGTGCGATGTATATGAAATCAATAAGAGTGAAATCATGTTTTATTACTTGATTTGGTATTTTTGATGAATGTTGGCCATTATTTTCAATATTATAATCAATAATTGCATATACATGCAATATTTGTACAATAATATATAATATATAATACACATATATACATATATAATATCATACATTGTATATATTCACCCCTCGGTAGATTTACTTTTTAAAATCTATAAAACAATTAAAACATATTGTGTCATACATTGCATACATATTTGCAAATTTTCCAAAATATATTTTTTCCAAAATATACCTACTAATTACATAAGAAGGACAATAATATTGTATATCTAGACAAAGGTATCTGTTAATAATATACGTATAACAGATATATTGAGATGATTTTATATTCATAGAATATACGTATTACATGTAATATCTAGTTTGCAAGATTAGTTATAAAATATGTATAATCACGTGCATTATAAATTAGAAGTACTCAGTGTATTGTATAAAGCAAAGAAAATATTTTCAATTTCCTGTACTAATCTTAATTTATAATCAAACCATCATAATAATGAATTGAATTTGGTATATAATATCTCTCTTTCGTAACCTTAAGAAACATTGAAATGTTTTAATCTTAATCTTAAAATACATCTTTGATAACTGTAATACATGATTATCAGTACAGTATAGGATATTATTTACCATTCAAGATAATTATTTGAAGATAAACTTTGCTTCATAATGATTGAAAACATACAATAATCATGTCACGTTTATGATCTGGCCTGTTTATTGATTTTTATAATCATTAATAGATACAACGGAATACGGATATCCTTTATACTCTATCCAGGCTATAAGTATACAGATTGTTGCGTGTTAAACGTTGTATAGATTCATTCTTTATTATAAAGTTGCATACATCATAAAGTTGGTGCATGGTAAAATATGACGGAATTATTATATTACAGAATGTAGTAAATGTTACAATAAAAAGGTTTGCTTTACTACAATATTAATTTTGAATCGTGCAAATTAAAACTGCATGTTATTGATCTGTCCACACTCATCTTTTTGATAGAAAGTGTCGACTTATATTTGATTTAAAATTTTTTCTAAATATTACTTATTATAAGAATATTTTCGATCAATTTGTATTTATTTAAATTTTGTAATTATTTATATTATTATAATATATTATCTATAATATTTTGATATTTTGTATAAATTGAATGTTTTGTAATTTATATTATTATTATTAATATTAGGTATTATTAAGTTATACTTAAGTGGTGAGAAATAACTAAACAATTTTCAAATTTGAAATATTTTATTGGAGAAATTTTGTTTGTTATACTTTTATTATTAATAACAGCAGAAAAAGCAGACATCGCAAAAGGTAAACTTTACATTTTAGATATACCTGTTTATAAGAATGTTAAAAAATGACATAACATTTAATGTAAAACGGTCTATTTTTAAAATGTTAGTATCATAAATATATTTTGTACGATTTATTTAATACTAGTTAACAAGACAGGTGTTGAAGGATATGTATATATTTAATGTCGACGATCGTTAACTTATGGACAGTAAAAAATGTAGCAGGCAAGTATTTCTTGCATTTGAAGAATTCCCCCCTTATCTCTTCTCTATAGATATAACACCATATAGTTACGTTGGTTGACCCCTAGATTACATGCAGATAGCTGAAATGTGCCCCCTTCTGATCGATTGCAGGCGGGGCAATATAGCGATACATATCAGGAAAACATATAACTCCCCCTAAGTTTCTCCCCCAGATCTGGAAGATGTATCAGTAAAATGTAGAAATCTATCCACATTTACAAATAGTATCAATCTAAATTATTCACAATAAATGAAATATACCATTTACTACAACAATCTATATTTGAATGGTCCGAAAAAATCGGATTTACTAATTTTGTATAATATATATATTTAATAATTCATTGAAATTAATTAATTCTTTGTATAATTTATTTCATAACGAAAAATAATAAAATATGATTGAAAATCTTATTAAGAAAGACTGTAGTTTTTTATTTAATTAAAATGAATATAGCCTTTGACGCCATAATTATATCCGGGTTTGGAAGCAAGAGAATTGATTGAATAAGCTCGTTTTAGCAGTAGTAGGTGTCAGTAATACATTCATTATGGATAGCTAAATTTTTTAATTGAAACTATAAATTATTGAATATTTAATGGGAAATGTTTGAAATATAGAAAATTATCATCTGAGATAAAAGGATATGTTAAGATATTTTAAATATTGCATCACAAAATAGCTTTACTTTTGCTATAATTTTAAGTATTTGATTTCTATAAAATAGATCTTGATAGTGACAAACAATCACACTTCTTAAATTGACTGCGCTATTTTAAACACATAACTTTTTATGTCCGTGTTTACTCTACTGAAATATAAATACAACAGCGACGGAGTTTCAAATGTTCTATTTATTTCTATGTTTCCCGATGTCATCAAGGTGCTTTTATAAAAACCGAATTTGTGTTTTGCACTATTTCAAATACGCCACTGAACCGTAGATAATACTCAATAGCAAACACGTACAGATATATAGTCAATTGTTTTGCCAATCTGATAAAATTAGTATTTTCATCTAGTTAGAAAAGTACTTACATGTTTACTCAATATAATAAATATACAATTTAATTTTGTAACATAGATTGGTAAAGATATATGTAGGTACATCAGAATTCATGTGTTTAAAAAATATCGTAACCAATACAACTCCAACATAAGTACCAATTTACTAAAGAAGAAAATATAAAGAAAATATTGCACATTGTTATAACAAAACAGGAAAACTATTTATTTAATTAAAAATACTTAACCCTGAAAATTCACTGAAGTCTCTATTCCTTACTATGGTTTAAAAATAGAAATGCCAAAGGACTGTTTTAATAAATACAGTTTATAATTCAGAAAATTGTCAAAAAATTGGAGACTTTAATTTGTTTAATAAATGTAAAACATTGAGTAAAAAATAAATCAAACAATATATGAGTGTTATGGAATTTTATAGATAACATAAGGTTTGACACAATCATTTCATTGTTTTTTATACGTAAAGACATACAAAATGTGTCCAATATTGACACTCTAATCATAAATATTTTTTGTATATATAGTAAAAAATATCCGGAAACTATACATTGCTAAAAAACAATAATAATACTTATAAGATACATAGTGAACAGTTTTGTATGTTCCTATATTATACTTTTTGGGCAACACTGTGCAGGGGTAACAGAAGGTCAGATATATGGTACACTATCAATTGAATAATCTGTATAGGTTTGGTACTCTGTAACAAAAACAGAAACCTGCCTTTCTAGACCTCATATTACATACATCACCTAGCAATCATATACTGGGGCGGTTCAAAATCCGAGAAATATTGCTATACCTTGCATGCTGTAATACTTACATATTGCCTGGTATGTGTACAACCAATTCAAGGCCCCTGGTTAATTAATTCTATTGATCCAAAGGAATCGATGCATATCACCTGGAAATATATATACTATGATTTGTATGTATTGATTATATGTAAATTTGAGTACTCACATTATAAATAAAACATACAATTTCATGTAATAGGTATAGGGAAAAGAAACAGTATATATTTTGTAAAACACGAAGAAAAATAAAATATTGCGTAGGTCATTAATATTTTCGGGCAGTCTAATTCAGTTGTCCATTTATTGACTATATATAAGTTCCTTATGTACACCAAAAATATCAAGTCTTAATAACGCTAAAGAGGGATCATTTTCCATTTTCTGTGTCCATTTTGGGTTTCCATGCTTTGCAAATAACCCTTTTTATGCAACATGTCTTTTCGTTTATATTTGGAACGGAAGTCGTTTATATTCAAAAGGCTGTACATACCGATATAATAACTTAATTAAATAAATACTGTATTTGGCGTAGTAACAAAAATATTTAATTGTGATTCATAATTTGTCTTTAAGGAATCTAGTAACATAACGAAAACGTCTAAAAATGGAGATATTAGATTTTTTACTAATCAAAACTAAAATTGTATATTATTATATTCAAATAAAATTCTGATTTAAAACTAGATTTATAGAGTTTCAAAGATAGGCAGAGTTTAAACTTGTATTGACTTCATATGCATCATGTTGTAAAGTTGTCACCAAATGGTTTTATTTCGATGAAGTTTGCATGCTCGTGTAAGAAGTAAGTAGTTTTATTTATTGCTATAATTGCAATGTAGAATATGAAGATTTCATAATTTTAATGTATCCCACATTGATATGTGTTGAATATAATGAGATACATTTAAAATATTTTTTTACAAAACTACTCTTACTCTTGCAAAGATATTAATTTAAATTCAATATTTTTGCAAAAAATCACAACATATTCAGTAGTACACTTGAAGATACTAACACTCAAATTTAATAATTTATTTTCATTAAAGTAACTTTATTAATAAGAAATTTAATAATTAAAGTATATTATTACTAAAGTATTTATTAAAGTATCTTTATTAATTAATGTAATCCAATTAAAGCTTAATATTTATTTTAATCAAATTGAAACATATGAAAATAATATAAACTTTGGATGCGTCTTTGATAATTTCACTTTCGGAAGTGTAGATTATTTGGTAATAGCTTATTTTAAATGAAATACAATAGAGATTATTGTAATTCCCCGATTTATGAATAATTGATAATAGGCTTAAGTTACTATTGCACATCTGGCTTAGTAGATTTTGCCGCAGTTGCTAACAAATATACTTCATGAGAATGCAAGAATTACTTAAAGATACACAAAAATACGTTAATTATCTCTCTATTTACAATGAGTTAAATTTGCCTCGTACAACCTCGGAATGTTCTACAACTCTACTGGCTGTTTATATTGAACTGTCTATGTCGCTTAGAAGGAGCTTGGCTCAATGTCGCAAACAATCGTTTTTGATTGATCTGAATCTGTCAATCAATCTCACTAACATAAGCTTAATTTTTCTTATCACTTTATACACTGCTAACAATGTTTATGTCAGCTGAGACAATGATGATTGAATTTTATTGCAATATAAGTTAATTAGTATAATCAATTATGTTTTTTAAATCAATAAAATTGATCAACCCCCTAGCAAGTATAATTTATAGATAGATTTTAAATTCTCCTGACCTTTGTCTAATAGCTCAAAACATATATTTAAATTATTTTTTCTTATTAATAATAATAATGTAAATTATTAATTTAATTGGTGACATTTTAATAAATCTGTTATATTTACTATTAATATTTGGTTGTTTCATTTAATCAATATATTCAAATAATAAAACATAAATCATTTTACAAATTCTGAAAGAGAAAATCCTTTTCAATTTTTGCAAAGCACAATATTAATAACTTATTAATACATGATTAGAAAAAAAAAGATAATGAGAAAATTTAACAACCCCATTTATCTATATTTCACACTTGAAACCAATCGATATTTGTCTTGCAAAAACTACAGACATTGCAGTAATCTAGAGTACACACAAAAATATCATAACTGATAAATAATAACAACCCGATCCTGCCTGGAATTTGATTGACAACTAAAACAAAAGAGATGTTATAACATTTCTGCAGGGTGTACCATATATAGTTGCACCGAATATTGAATTAGTATTCTACACTATTTAATATTATTATTTATGGCTTTTCTACTTAGTTTTATAAGCGTCTTTTTACAGTCAAATAAAGTCTGCGCTATTCTGTCTCTATAAGCTGCTCCGGAAGATTAGCAACTTATTTCTCTGTCGCCATTACTTTCGCTATACATATATCGCTTGACTGCAAACCCCGGTATTGCAGCGACCCTTTGGAAAGAGATTCAATTTTGCACACAAAGATAGTCAAGCTTATAGACATATAATGAATGTGAAAACACAATTACTTACTAATAAAGTGTCTCAACTGTGAAGTGAACAAACATAAAAAATATCATTTGTCAATTGCTACATATTTTAGATGATTATTGGGTCACATTTTGTGCAACCTTGATAGCAAAATTTTGCGTCAATAATGCCGTTTTTCGAAAGTAGTAACTGAAGACTTGTTTCTATGACTCTAAGACGATTCTGTTGTTATGGGGAATGAATTCCAACCTGGAAGTAGTTGAAGAAAAAGCTTTACTTAGAGCTTTCGATATCGATTATGTTGTTCCTCCTTCCACCAATTGCAAGGTAAGATTACGTCATTGTTATGTCATAGTGGGTGTGGCGGTATAGCAAAGACATTCGCTTGTTAGACAACATAATATGCAGCTGGCTTTGTCCTATTATAATTCAAATAATACATTAATTTTAACATTGTATAATGTGCTTGTTAGGTTATAATGAAAATCAGTCGTCTATAATAGCTGATCGAGAATTCTAAAAATATTTAATTAACTCTCATTTCTAAAAAAATAACTGTATTATACAAAATTCAATATTTTAATATATTTCATATAATTTGTAATATTAGAATAATGTTTCTTGTAATTCTTTCTTATTCGATAGTATATCGAATTTATATAAGAAATGACAGATATAGGTAATCGAAAATGAGGGAACTATATTTAAAAGCTTAATACTGCATCTTATGATATGAAACTAGGAATAATGATTTAAATAATAATTGTGTGTAGATCTTTCTTTGTGTAGGCCAGTTCTTTCACTAAATATTTTTAGAAAATAAGATAGTTATAATAATTTAAATTTTTCTGATGAATTATCTACATATAGAGTTTCAGTTTACGTAAAATAATACAATATTTTGTGAAAATTGAAAGCAAGTGTCCCCCCCTCCTCTGATAGAATTATAGATATCATTCTTCAGTTTGTTTACACTCCTGTGAAAATCATGATGTAATATCACACATCCTTATCTATTTTGCAAACTCATCTGAAACACATATTTGCCTGTTCGAAGTGAAAATTATGAAAACACAGCAAATACTTGAGACATACTGACTGAGAAAAACAAACTTGTGTCATGTATTGAGGTCATTTATATTGAATTTTATCATACACAAACCGCATAAAGTTACTGAATCAAAAAATCATTTTGTCACATTTTTTACTGTGCGTATACTGGAACATTAATACCAATTAGAAAAACAGAATGCAGTATTCGGAAGTGCCGCAGCGGCTTAGTGTGCAAACAATGTTTTAGATTATAAAAATTAACAGGCTGAAGTATATTTTGATATCTTTAAGTCAAACTATAGCCTGATATGTTATAATAAAACTCTTTTAGAATTTTTCTAATATAAAAATTGTATTACAAAAATAAAACGGACTTGTTTTATTCAAATGAATATAATCTTATAACTGAAATGGTTGATTTCATTAAAATAGTAAATATTTGCACACACATATTATTTTCGTTTTAGGAAAGCACGAAATATTTCCTTAAAGCATTGATAATATAAATATCATAACACTCACTAGTTAGAATGTTTCTGAGTATGTTTATTCATGGTTTGGATATATTATTGATAAATAATTCTAAAAGAATTACAAATAAGTTGAAAGGTGGAATCTGAGATCTTATTGGTAGCATAGGTATTTGAAGGCTTTTCATGAACGATAAAATCTACTAGCATGCTTAATTCATGATTAAATATATATATTAACATATGCATTTATGACAACATTAATTAAATAGATTAAAAATATTGAATTTTCTTTTATTTAATGAGTTTCTCTTGAAGCGTGCAAAAGGAACGAGGAAACCACATTTAAAGTATGATTTATATAAAATGCTTAATTCAGACAAATCTAGAAAAGGACTATTCTTTATTCTCTGATATGAACTTTAAAGAAGCAAGGAAGTGCTTAGATATGTTGATTTGGAAACATTCTCATTTTAAAAGAATCTTCGATATAATAAGGAGAAAAGTAATCTCACTCTCAGTAGATTTTGTATGAAGAAGGAAATAAATTGTGAAAAATATTGTTTTATGTAAAAAAAACTCTACTCTTAGAACTGAAGGTTTAAGACTTTTCAAAAATGGATTTCAAAAATACTTGGTTTGCCGTCAGACCTGACCCAAATCCTCTCAGTATGCAAATTATAAAGAAACATCCAGCGAGAAAGAAGGTTCTTTTTCAAAGATCGAAGAGGCCAAATTCTATCTTAGAAATGTCTCTGTAAATAACTCAAAAAGCATGAATGTGATTTCTCCGACTGTTTAAATGAAATCCATCTTGAACATTGCAATTCAGAAGTAATTGATGAATCTTTCTCATGAGTTTTATGGAGCTGTGTATTTTGAAGATTTTTTGCATTGTTAAACGTTTGTTTTCAATGTTTTTTATAAATTTCTTTTCTAATTTGTCCCTTAGGCAAAGTAAATAATTTATTCTTCGGAATATTCAAAATTTGTAAATGTAACAAATTATAGTGGGATTGTATTACATAATCTTGATTTACATAATTTGAATTCTTGACGGTAAGTCGAGAAGTCGGAAGTTAAATCTGAATAGCAAGATTTGAATATATGTAATGTATTTATCTTACTTACTTTGACATTATAAAAAATTATTAAACACTTTAAATCAAACGTATATTAAATTATTATTTCCATAAATTAAATAACTAGTATTATAAAATAAATTTTGGCGTGAATTTATACGAAAATATATTCTTGATTATTGAAAATCTTAATTAATTCTGAGATGCACCTATCTATTTCTCATCAATTTTTCTATAATCATAAATTAAAGGATAATAAGTACTGTGTAAAAATTGAATGAAAATTGAATGAAAATTGTTTGCACAAAGCAAATTAACTGATTAATTTGATACTCTAAATAACAATATATTGCAGTTATTTTTAGTTATTGTGTTAACTTATTCATGCTTTGAACACATATGACTTATTTGTAAAGTAAATATATTGGGATAACATGGGATCACAAACGTTAACTGTGGATCAAAGGGGGATCAATCCCGTTTAAATACAGTTAAAACAATTGTTCTGGTGGTTTTAAACAGTTAATAAAATTGTCATGTTTATAGAAACGATCCATTTGCAGGCAACTCTACATCGGCTCATCTATTCGATTCGGAAAATATATCGGAGTCAGACAACATTACAGAAACAAGTTAAGCTCTATCTTTATCAACAGATCTCACTTTGACTTTTGAGATGACGACTATAGACTGCAATATTTTTTAACTGTGGTCAAATAAAATCTTTCTCATAAATGATATAAAACCGGGATAAACAACCAAATGGAACTAACCGAGTATGCAGAACTCGCCTTCTGAATTTCCCTCTCTGTTTTCTTTCTACGTGTAATGCTAGGTTCCCATAACGTTTCTGTATTTCACTATTTTGCAAGGGTTCTATATTCTATATGATATTATTATGTCAACTACTAATATTTCTGAATTTCAACTAACAACGGTTTTTAATTAATTAGTATTATATTCCTTTTTCGTTAATTTACCGAAACTTGACATAAATCGACTACAGCATGTTCAGACTTGAGACCGGTTCACCTTGGGAAACTTCATCTGCCCCCATCTTCATTCCCTCCATTGGCTACGAGTAATGAAGCGAATCTTTAAGTACTGATATTTGTGTACCGCATTCTGAATGGAATGCTTGAAAGATATGCTACGGCTTCAAGTTACTGGCAGAGATACTCGTCTATCAGTTACGCCATTACTTCACGTCCCCATCGGAAAACTCGAAGAACTGGGGTCAGAGCCTTCTTATTAGCGGCACCATGCCTGTGGAATGTCATGCCTCCACGCCTGCGTCAAAACATTGATTTTACTTTTTTTAAATCAGAGCTAAAAACTTATTTATTTTCTCATTAACAATCAATTAAATCAATTCAGTTGTAACGACTCTCAAATGTTGTAATCTATAATCTCTATAAATCATGTTATAGCACCTTTGACATCATTTCAATTTTAAGCGCTTTATGAATATATTATTATTATTATTACAAATATTTACTTAATACCTTACTGCTATCTGCTTGTTTCCAATTTGGCTTATTGTACCTATTTCTATACTAATTATCTTCTAAGTACATTATACGTACTTCAACTATGTATGTTATGTTTACTTATACCTTTTATACTTATCCTTAGGTCAGAAAATGTCTCGATTGTGCACGTACTCGATCTCACTTAATATTTATTCCGTCCATGAATAGAGTTTCCCTCCAACGAAATATAAAACAAAACATACTTTTTTGGAAACTTTTAGTGGCATTTAACGCCCTATATTTTATGGAAACAGGAATGATAAGTGTATCTTAAATCACACTAATACAAACCTGTATGTGTACTACTAAACGAGTTGTAGTAAATTTTACAATCATTTAAGAAATTGCAGGTTTTTACTTTTTAATCAATTGTTTAAAGCACATTATAAAAAAATTAATTTGATTTTCATTTCAGATCTCAAGCCCTCAGCTAACATATGCTTCCAACAGACATGTGAGTTTCATCGATGAAAAATTGTAATCTGTTATAAAATTGTGATCTAGTCTGACAATTGAGGATTTTATTGTGTAAGTTTTTGGCTTACCAAGTAGCTGCGGAAATGGTCTTACATTTAGATTTCAATAATTAATTTATGAATCTATATAGTGGTTACAGACCATGCCTTTATGCAGAGATATGTGAGAAAGCTTACTTAAATCTTAAAAACTTGAAATTCCTGATCCATTAACACTAACTTGAGACACTGTCAAGATCATAACAGTATTTATTAGGTGGTAATTCTGAGTGTTAAATTGTTTTCAGACAACAAGGAATTAAATAAACTATTTATAAAATGTATAGAAAATGTGTGTTTTTATATTATTATGTGGACCGTTACTTATAGGTAGGTATTCTAAATAAACAGAATACTACTTATTGTTAATTGTAATTATAATTGTCAATTATATGGAACAATGAATAATATTAATAACAAAAATGAACAATCTTTAAAATAATAATATAATAGTTATTATTACTATATTACGAGTACATTATTACAATGTTGAATTCTTTTAAACATTATGAAGCAATTAATATCAAAAGTAGTGTGTGCAACGCTGTGGTGTCAAAACCCCATAATAAGGTTCAATGCTGTTAAATGTTTTGATGAAGTGCAGCGCACCATGCCGCGTAAACCGCATTTGGTGTAGATAGATCTTAAAGCGTAATTTATAAAAAAATCAATTAATTAACAAATACATATTCGATAACCCATTAACAGGCACGTAATTGTTATATTGAAAGCAAATATATCTGATATAAAATTAGCTAAATATAAAAGAAGGTTACAGAAAAGTAATTGTAGTGTTTAATTTTTTTAGTAATTAATAAACAAACAATAAAAAGTTAATTGTCTGTTCTTAAGCAGCCTCTGAACTTAAATCAGCATGGTTGTCAGAAGCATAAGCCAAGGTGGACATATTGGTTTATTAGTTCATATACAAAAGAAAGATATTTAAGCTAATTTTTCTAACAATCAACGGTAAAGATTATTAAAGAAGTGGTGATTTGCTATTTAATAAGAAAATATAATTTAATCAATAATAAAATTCATTGTTCATTATTAAACGAAAACAATTATGAATAGAGCACCCACGAAATATTCCATTTTTAAAAATCATAAATTAATAAAGAATTATATATGTAAATGTGTAAAATATGAAACATGCAAAAATTTTAGCAATAAATTCATGCAATAAAATAAAAAGACATACACATTTTTCTATCATATGCAACTACAGACCGAAAAATATGAAATCTTAAATACATAAAAATAGTGTAATATTTATCCATGTACTATCAATATTCTTTTAGTACATTCATAATCAATGCTTTCATTTTGAATGCAAATATATAATTATAAGTTATATTATCAAAAGTTGTAAGAAGCAGGATTCTAGTAGCGTCTGCGTCTGTAAGCAAACAAGATATATTTTCAGACAACTAGTTTTGTTGAATTCTATAAAATGTTTACTTAGCTCTATCAATAACACGAAGCAGCTGAGAATTCCTTCCGTATATGCACACACAGACATCCAGCTAGGAAACTGTTGACTGCTTACTAATTACATAGTACAAACTTTTTGACAATGTTTAATGACCCGTGCTTCATAAATCTCCCTTTCTTCATGTCGAAGACTATCGTTGCTATACATCACTAGGATTCTTAGCAACAGTTGTTCGGAATATATTTATCACCCAACTCCTTGCTTCATCTATGTTATTTTTAATAAAAATATTGAATCGACACTTTTCCATGCAATCTGTTTATGATTAATTAATAAAAATGATATATTTTTCTCAGTGCAGCATATCTAAAAAAACAAGGTTGCTAGATGTGGTTAATAAATTTCCACTATATTGGAAGATATTAAAGACAAGGTTGCTAGATGTGGGCCAATATGAAAGTACCTAAATTGTTCTTTAAATAGAAATACACTAAAATGTATACACCGAAATACAAAAAACTTTTAGAAGCGCCTAGCCAGTACTGAGTCATGCGATTTTAACACCCTTGCAGTATATTGACAGAATTATGTAATGTCTAAAAAAAGAATGTCGTTAAATTCAATTTAAAATATGTATTTTCTAGATTTGTGTGAAATATTCTACTCAAACAATTACTTTGATATTTGTTTATATCATTTAAAACTAGAAAAGACATTTTACAAAGAAAACCAAGCTAGATAGTCTGTTATCTGAATTTCCTAGACATTTATCGAAAAAGGAGATGTACACCAAATTATCAGAGTTTTAAAAATATTATAACCCTGACAATATCTCCAATTAATATTTTGGATAAGAAAACTTAAAAAAATATTTACCTAATTTATTACATATCATATATATTTAATTATTTTTCGTATACTTATATACGAAAAATAGTTTGTCGTATTCACATAACTAGATAGTCAATAAATAGCTTTGGAATTTTACCGTTTAACGGTTAGTAATGAATTTCAGTGAGGCCTCATATAACTGTGTCACTTCTATGTAAATTCTATTTCCATGATTCTAACCATCAATCCCTTCTCAGGATCTGCTTATCTACACTGAGTGTTTCTCGCCAGGGCAGGACCCCTACAGCTTCGAGAAACTGCCCGGCTCGCGTTCGACTCTCCGCTACAATCCGCCTCCTCTTCCACCACCCCATCGGAGTCAATCGGCAGTCAGTTCACGACAGAGGGGAGCCCTAGGACACCAAAGACGGGAACAGAGCTTCCCCACTTTCAGACCTGAGAGGGGGAGTTCTGGTCGTTATGACAATAGTTATGAGGGAGGATGGGAAGAGGATGGCGTCTACAGTGGTGTCGAGGAGGATGTGTGGCAACGGCGGGTCCAGGAGGGGGGAGAGGAAAGGAGAGGATATGTAGAGGGGAGGAGCATATCCGTGCCACGAGAAAGAATAAGAGGGAGGACTTCTATCAGGTGAGAAGAACGATACTTTTATTTGTCAAATTAACCCATAAATACTGAAGTTTATATAATTTATTATATTTGCAATCAATGAAAAAGTCAATAGGCAAGTATGAGAGTTACCATTTGATCGGTTTCCTTTATGCTTTGCTCTAGACTTGATAGACGAGCAATGTTTGTGTCAAAATTGATTGCACATCAAGAGTAATTCGTAAATATTTTCAGTATCGATTGCTCAGAATGAATGATTTGGCTACATACTACTATACAAATTACGTTGATTGTTCATCTGAGGATAAATTACAATAAGTATAACGTTAAAAGTTGAGAAAGCTTATTTAAGAAAAGTCATGGACACTTATGCTCCTCTACATTTCAATATTTGTAGTGCTTATAAAAGCTAGAGGCATATAACCGGTAAGAACAGGAATTTAAATATCATTTTAATTTCCCACCTTAACTGGTAGAAGAAGAGATAACTTCACTCTTTCCTACTTACAGTCCTCCTCAGCCTCTCTATCACCGGCACATCTCCCCTCCTCCCCACTCGTCTTTGAGTCAACATGGAAGAATAGCGAGATCGGGGGATTCAATTGATAATCAGAGCTCTGGTATCTACACCATTGTCAACAGTCCAGCCTCTGACATCACATCTCTGTCGGGGTACACGGCCTCTACGCTGGCAGATCGGGTTGTGAGGTTGGCGTACGTCACAGACAAGATTCTCGGTGAGTTGCCCTCCTGGGGATTCCACCGCGTATATTGAAGTAGTTCGGGTTAGAGTAGAACGAAAAATAAACTGTGTTTATAAGCTTGAAATTTGTCACTTGTCTCACGATAAAAAATTGCCCCTACTGAAAGGTAATAGGTTTAGTCGCTTTCACACTTTCACTTTCAAATTTAAGTATATTATTAAATAACAAAACTTTTTATAAAACATATAACGTTTGTATGTCTATCCAATGAAATCCACTGTACCAATCGGACAGTATACCAACTTACAACATAGGAAACATTCAGTCATCTTTCCTCTCCTCTCCTCATCGAAACCAAAACTCATGATAAATTAATTGTCAAGATTCCAAAATCCAATATTATAACTTATTTATATCTTATATGTATGAGATTACACAATCCAAGTCGAGTAGTTAAAAATCAATACAAAATTTGTCACATTCAGTGTGAGAAATGCAAATAAAAACTTGCAATTAATTCTCTTTTGGTAAAAACTGTAATATGCATATGCAATTTTCGAAGATTCTCGATTTCAAAAATTCAATATTTTTCTTTGTTAATCGATGTGATTCAATGATAATATATTGATTTTATATACTAATCATAAATATTCACCATCGATAATATAACTTTTCGGTACTACGAGTTTTAGTTAGTTACCAGCAGCTTTACAACCAGAAAAATTATTTCAAATTGATATTTTAATATGAAAAAATATTCATATTTATGAATTAGCAGTAAATTAATTAATATTAAACTCTTACTTAAATAGTTTCAAAGTCCGTTTTATAGCATATACAATTTGTTCTTGCTCATGTAATAATGTAATCTACTGTTTTTAACATAATCTATATTCTGAAACCTACGCCAAAATTATGACAAACGCAGAATTTTTTCAAGACATAAATTGTTGTATAAACGAAAGACTTATCTGTCCATCGGCCGATTGCAGTGATATCAAGATTTCAAAAGTCTTCATATAGAAACAGCCTTTTACAATTAGGATTGATCCTGGATTCTTTGTTGCTAATACCATTCAATATAGAAACAGCCATTTACAATTAGGATTGATCCTGGATTCTTTGCCGCTAATACCATTCAATATAGAAACAGCCATTTACAATTAGGATTGATCCTGGATTCTTTGCTGTTAATACCATGAAAAATAGAAACAGCCTTTTACAATTAGGATTGATCCTGGATTCTTTGCCGCTAATACCATTCAACATAGAAACAGTCTTTTGCAATTAGGATTGATCCTGGATTCTTTGCCGCTAATACCATTCAACATAGAAACAGCCTTTTACAATTAGGATTGATCCTGGATTCTTTGCCACTAATACCATGCAACATAGAAACAACCTTTTACAATTAGGATTGATCCTGGATTCTTTGCCGCTAATACCATGCAACATAGAAACAACCTTTTACAATTAGGATTGATCCTGGATTCTTTGCCGCTAATACCATGCAAAATAGAAACAGCCTTTTACAATTAGGATTGATCCTGGATTCTTTGACGCTAATACCATTCCAAATAGAAACAGCCTTTTACAATTAGGATTGATCATGGATTCTTTGCTGTTAATACCATTCAACATAGAAACAGCCTTTTACAATTAGGATTGATCCTGGATTCTTTGCTGTTAATACCATGCAACATAGAAACAGCCTTTTACAATTAGGATTGATCCTGGATTCTTTGTTGCTAATACCATTCAAAATAGAAACAGCCTTTTACAATTAGGATTGGTCCTGGATTCTTTGCCGCTAATACCATTCAACATAGAAACAGCCTTTTACAATTAGGATTGATCCTGGATTCTTTGC
>JAYRBW010075939.1:0-24948 GCA_036023295.1 Invenusta paracnida | reverse complement strand
ATCTGTTCCGTCAACTGGATTTCCCTGAGTGTGTATGAAATTAGGATGAGTCATCATAAGCGTGTCATCTCTATACTATCTTATCTCTATGATTCAAGTAGTCCCTGGTTCAGTATTTATTATAAATTTAAAATATAGGTAATATATTCAATAAAACTTGATGAACATTTAATTGTTGAGTTTGCATATTACATTTTCAGTATACATGAATATTTGATAATATTGTTGGATAATAAGATATTCCTTTATTAGTCCTTACCTGATAGCACGCACTCATGAATTCCTCAATGGAAATAACACCATCTCTATCCAAATCCATTTTCTGTAAAAAGAATGCAATATTGATGATAAATAAATAAACGACGTTTACTTATTAGCTACACATTTTTAAATAGGCATAATTAAATCACAACGTGAATATGGAACAATGTACACACATATTTGTAGAGATATATTTGTTTGTAGCAATTCGATTTGTCATTAAAATAGATATGTTATAACTTTCATAAATTACCATGTTAATTTTAGTATTATGAAGCCTACACCAGCAAAATATTATATATTAAATAATGATGTGTGTTTGTGTGTGTGAAATGATATCTAATCTTTAGTTAAACTATTTTTAGTTCTATATAATTTATAATATATGTTCAGCAAGTCTTATAAACACTTAACTCAGTGTTTATGTACATCAAAACGTTCATGATTAAATGTATGAATACATTTAATCATTCAGATGAAATAGCTGTCAGCCAGAGAGGAGGAAATTTCAGTCGGACATTCTAATTAATTTCAGATATGTACCTACATAAATGAACATCAATCGAGTCTGATAGTATAGAATCAAAGACATCGTCATCAAAACTGAAATGAATCATATTAATCTACTGTATAATTCAGATGTTGGTCAATGTAGGAAGATACTTTGAATTCAGATTTATCATGTCTCATATATTGCACCAATATTATATACATACATAATGGTTTATCAATGCAAAATTAAAATTTAATGCCAAGTATTTAATAAACTATAAAAAGTTTTAGAATAAATTTGATCAACAATTTGTGTATTATGACTTATATTAAACGAGAAATATTATTCATAATATCTGTCTTATTTGTTTGTGGTACTTATACCTAAATATATTGAATCTCAAGTATAAAGAATTACTATTCAAATATTTGATGTACTTATTTTAAAAAGAATGATACGTGGATCAACTAATTTAATCATCAAATGACCATTTTATCTGAAATTTACTTGGAAAACGCGTTCCACGTGTTCTCGGGGAGTCCTTTCGTCAATGTAGGGCTCGGTGTGACGGCCCAGAAGATCATAGATGGCCGAGACAATCTCAGTCATCTCAGCTCGACTGATCACCCCATCCCGATTGTGATCGTAAAGACGGAAAATCCAGCTCAATTTGTCCTCATTATTCCCCCGGGAGAGCATTGAGAGCGCTTCTATGAATTGCTGCTCATTATGCAGAGCAAATGGGAAAAGAGAGGGGGGGGGAGTTCCAAGAGTAAAGAAAGTTACTCAAGTCAGAATATAAGAACTACATCCATAAATCTATCGTAAGTTCATATGCGGTGATAGGTATACTTGAGAATAAAAATAGTATCACTAGAAAGAAATGGTATATATACATATACATACACAAATATAAAAACATTAAAAAAATTTACTTAAAATTTGGAATTCTTTTTTAATAGTTTAATATTAATTGTTCATAGGAAAATAAATAAAGTTAAGTCAAAATTAAATTAAATTAAATTCCAAATTATTATTTACCGCAATACTGTATATATATATATATATCTTCTCATTAAGCCTATATTTATTTGAATCGTAATTATATTAATTTAAGTGTAGCATGAAATTAATAATAGTCCTGTGAAACCACCGAATATTAAGCTCTATGTGGACATTGCATTGATTTTACGTCAATTAATATTCCAAATATATTGACAAATTTTACGCTTTTGCACACCTATAAAATAAACAAGGGACATTTAAGGGTTATTAACGATAAATAATTTTAAACTATTCAGAGTATTGTCGAGTTAATGAAAATATGAATAATAAACTAAATTGTTTTTATTCAACAACTGAAGATGGTATTCTATACAATATATATAAGCTTATTACAGAAATCAATGCAGCACTATCTCAATTTCAGTAATATATTTATAATTTGTGATCACTGTTTTGAAACATAGTTTTTTCTTTAAAATGATTTCAAAATTTTTAATAAATTTTTGAAAATTAATTACGGTTCAGAAATATTCTAACATGTACATGTACATAGTACCTATTGTATTTAAGTTTTAAAATTAAATACATGTTGCAAAAGTATACTTATTCTGTATATTATATTATATTATATTATTATATATAAAATATTATATTCTATTCCATTACCATGTTAATTGAGTGAATTAAACAATAAAGAACTATGAAAACAGTTGTTAAAAGCACATTTCTTAAATAGCTTCTTTCATTTAAAAACCTGTTTATGATATAAAATAAAATTGAAATAATAACAATATTAGTATAAGTATTAGTATAAATGGTATACATATTAGTATTAGTATTCATGACATAATTATATTATAATAAAAATACGATAATTTGATACTACAATATTATTTTAATAAAATCGTAAAAAGATGAATCAATTCACTTTGGGATATATCACAAAATCTAATGTATACTTAAATGTATAATACTTAAATTAAAAATTAAATTTAATTATTAATAATTAATCATGTAGCAAAAGCAGTTCTGATTTTGTTAATTTAAACTATGTAGTAGATTAGAGTTTATGTTGTAGAATATTCAACAGAAAAATAAATAATAATAAAGTTTTGAGTTTAATAGCGTTTTTGTTAATATTTGAGAATAAAACAGCCTACAAATTTCATCTTATAAATTATATATCAAAATTTAAAATTATAAATCACATCTTTATACATATTTCGCAGTTCTACATCTTTTATAGTACATACATTTAATTAATATGAGAATATAAATTTGAAGGTGTAAAAATTTAAACTAACATTTATCAACGTAAAATAAAGGTAAAATATCCCATCTTCACAATGTTTCAATTTTCATTACAAATCTTATGTATATATAAGAAAATAATGAATAATAAATAAATTGAAATTTGTGTTTAAACCACATCACAATCATAAAAGTTCCCAAATTCTTCTGATGAGCGTATAATGAGAAAACGATCAGAGCCTTCTATTGCACCAGTTTTTTTGAGTGACTGAAGTTTCTCAATATGGAGAATAAATCTACTAAACCAGATTTCAGCCACATGCAATGACCCTCTTTATGTATAGCCATCTCGAAAGATAAAAGTTAGCCTTCATGTAAGTTCAGTTAGTACATTTACAATATAGTGAAACAGGATCTGTTTGTTTATCAAAGTGGAGAAAAAATAAATTTCAGTCAATAAAATAATACATCAATGCTATCAATTCTAGAACAATATATTACATGATAGTGCACATGTGTATGGTTTATTTAAAAATATATATTATTAAGTATCAATTGAAACATATAAATTGATCCTCTCGCTTGAAATTATATAAACCTAGTTACCTATATTGAAATTTAAATATGCATCAGAAATTATTATTTTTTTCTCTTAACAAATATACCTACATATTTATAATATTCTGTGTAAGTGTAAGTAAGTAGAACTCAAGTGTTTGACACGTTTTTACTTATAAACACAATAAAATAGATTTAAATGTTAGAAAGAATTTTATTATACAGATGCCTATCTAAAAAAATATACATAAATATACTCATACTTTATTATCTGATTTAAGTATAAAAATTCGACTATAGGTCAGTTTGATTTTTTCTTCCAGAAAGTTTTTTTTGTCTTAAAATAATAGTATTAGATTTATGTATATCTTAAACATAACACCAATGCAAATGTTTCTCGTTGCAATATTACGACTGCTAGCTATTTACCAGCATATATTCACTTCACTCCGTTATCATATTAAGAAAAATAATATTCGCAAAATATCAAATTAATTTGTACAATATGGAACGAATACTTCTTCGTTCGGCGGCATTCATTTCACAAGTTTGGGTTATATGCATGGTGTACTTCTATGCATTATGTACCGTTATTCATGTAAACAATCCAGTTTATTATACGGATGTTTTTTTACTAAAACAGAATTTGGAAGATGACAAAATTTATTTTCCTAATTTTGCAGATGAGCGTTTTTAATAACTAAAGTTGACATTTAAAATATGCCTTGTATAGAGATAATTTTACTTATGCACAAATATGGGTATATATCTAATGAAAACATTTTGTGCGGAATATCATTACGTATATTAAAGAATGTAGGTTAGACAAATTTGTGGCGATATATACATATCTCAAACTGATAAAAATTATAATAAAACTTTTATGTAGAATACTAATAATTTACTTTAATGTTAAACAAATATATAGTTAAAGATATATTTTCAGTAAAAATGTTGTTATGAATTGCTTCCAGCTTAAAAATATATATTATGTTGTTATTTAAATTGAAAATTCAAATGTTGTTTTAAAAAAAATTCAAATGAATTTAAAATAATATTATCTTATCCTAAAATTAATTTTACATGTATAAATTTGACGCGAAAAATATGTATAAGTGATAGTAGACGCATAAAAATATATGTAGACATATAGATAGGTATATATAATATGTAAACATATTGCGTATAATTATTTCAAACTTTAAATTTTGATTATTTGATTGCTTTCTATATGCCTACTTTAAATATTCTAAGAATTACACAAAATTTTAAAATTGCTTACGTGTAGCTTATGAAATAGAAAATGATTTATATTTATAATTCTGAAATATATCCTTTATTCACTAATTTTTTTTTACTTTTACTTTTAAATGAATATTAAATAAAGATATACTGTCCATCTTGCTATCACTTTCTCTTTTACATTTTGTAGGATGTAAGAGATTTAGCAGTGCAAATCCTGTTTTCAGTTGTGATCAGAGGTTTAATAACATGTAATTAATTAATACAATAATTATACAATAAATAATTATGGAAACTAAAGGTGGAAACTTAACTTTACATGTTAAATATCAATAAGAACAGACGTGGTTGCAATGCATGCATATATTATTTGATAAAAGGGACATGAATGATATATTTCACATTTAAATGTGTGTACAATTTTGTTATGAAAAACGTACATACTGAATTTTGGAGTCTAATCCACACTTCTATAATCTTACATTTGTAATGAAAAGCAGAGAATGCGGCTTAGACAAAGTAACACATTAAATTATAGATACTTTTTTTCACAAAATTCCTACCTCATATATTGACAATAAACAATATCGAAAGATAATATTTTTATGTTATTTATTTATTAAGGCTAATAATTTAATAACTGAACAATTGAAAGGTATTTTTAATGATTACTAGAATCAGTTGAAAGGTATTATGACATTCGACTGTTAATTAATCTGTTAATTCATCTATTTGTTGAAATTATGCTAATTTAAACCCAATAAACACTCAGGTATTAAGATTAAGATACAAACAACACATATTTTAACCAAAAATCCAATACTGGGTAATACTCCGAACATTAAATAGTCACATATATGTGTGAAAAAGTAGGAGCGGGGAAGGATCAGACTCCTAAAAATACGGTATTCGTTTATTTGAACATGTACCTGAAGTGTATAGTCACTAAGAATTTCATATTAACATTTAATAAAATTCACTTATGGCTTTAAAGATTTCAAAATGCAAAAAAAATTACTGTGTATTTACTATATATATATATTCAAATGAAACAGCAAAATTTAGCTACTTCTTTTCAATATATAATCGTATGCTGAATATATGCATTTCTATAAAATAAGATATATTTAAACATGAAAAATAAACGACTAATTTTGTTCATACGACATCACCAGACAAAAGTAAATACTACTATTAATAATAATTAATAAGCAACATGTGCTTAGCATTTTTCCTTTATGTACGCATGGATAATATCAAGTGACCTATGATTACGAACAACAACATTACGATTTATTAAAAACGTAAATAAAGAATAATAACGTTATAATAAAGTTATTATACGTTATAAAAAGAATAACTATTTTAGCTTTTTTTAAATATACAGATAATTCGAAGATAACGAATCAAATATGCTACTTGATTATTATTAACGATTTATTCCATTAAAATATATTTATAATGCTCGATTAGTAATTTATATTTGAAACAAAGTGCCTATGCCTATAATCTATACGATTCATGTTACTATTTAATCTATGCCATTAGTTTTGGTGCGTAGTGTATTGCTTTAATTAATAATAAGAATTACGTATTTAATTGACAATTACATTTAAAATTACATTAATATTAAGTACATTAACATTAGATTATAGAGTGTATTTAATTTTAACTGAATATGTCCGATAGGACCAAACAAATCGTTTAAAATGTTCAATATAATCAATAGAGCTATGCTCTACTGGCTAATATTATTAAATACTATTTTGAGGTCAATTTATACTTCGAACTCGGCTTAGAAGACCTTACCTCGAATGTAAGGGAACCAGTTTGCTCCGTATCGAAAGAGTGGAACACAAAATGTGCATACATTGAGGCATCTAAATGGGAAGAGGTCAGACAGAAATCATTTAGAAGTATACTATTTGGAAATCCAAAATTATGCCACAAAATATATAATTATTGTTTTTTATTGGACCAATCTAATTATGTTACAATATGTTTCTGTTTTATTTTGTTTTGAAATAAAAGATAAACAATAAAGTTTCTCAATTCAGAGTGAAGCCGTATCTTAAAGTGCAAAATGTTTAAGCAAGGTACCTATTTAGGTACAAATAATAAATTTTGAAAAAAATTCAACAGATATTATACAAATTAAAGGAATTTGATTTAAGTAAAACAAGATTTTATTATTTAATTGAATTTAGCTTCAAACGATGCATGCGGCGCACTTTAAAATATTAGGATAACTGAGCTAATAAATATTTAGTGTTATTTTTAAATTGATAGATAAAATGAAAACATCAATAATTTAATAATTTAAAGCGATTCGCTTATGTTGCTTTATTATGGAATTAGTTACCTAAAAACAATGAAAACTACAATATTCATTATATTTTTAAATTTCAAGTTTAATTAATTTAATGTTATTAATATATATATTATATAGTTAATAATTGAAAATAATATATATTTAAATAATTTATAGTTTATCAAATGTTAATTGTTTAGATTAGTAAATTATATGTTCAAACAATATGGAAATCATTTCAATTTTCCAATAACTATTTAATTTCATGACATGTATTATTTTATCAACCGTATTAACAATGTGGTCATAAATTTAAAAAATAAAAGTACGTACCACCCTGAGGAAAAAATTGTGAATAAATTTCTTTGAAAGTTGTTTCATTCACTATTCCCGTTGGACATTCCTAAAGATTATAAAAAATGAATAAATAGAAATATCATTCTTTAAATATATGTAGCTAAGGAATGCGTGTTAGGAATATATTAAAATATCTTGATCTAAATTAAAAGAGAAACGTGTATAGAAGCAAAAGCATTATTATTGTTTTAAGACACTTATTATGTATCAAGAAAACATTAATATTTAATAACTGATTTATAGTGTTTTAGAAAAATTCATTAAATAGCTACACGATATTGTTTCGATTTGATATTGTTTTCACTTTTTTATTTAGATTTGAATGTCAGTTTTGTGTAGACAGTATTACTATATATGTGAAAATATATATTCGTAAGATTACTAAGATTTTTAATTGCAGGCTTGTTTGAAGCGTCCCAAATTTAATAATAATATGAATAAAATCCTTGAAATTCCTCTTTCAAAAATACATATATTAAACATATACTCATCATGGTTATCTGTAACATGTAGGCTTGAATTTTAATATGTATAGCGGTAATGATGTTGGTAAAAATATTAATAGAAATAGTTTTATCTTATTTATATATTCATTATTTCATATTTATATATATATATATATAATTTGAAATTTTTGAGGTTTAAAATTTGCAATTGGTTTTAGATTCATACAAAAAACATTTTTTCTTTCGTCGTATTTTTATTTACCATTACATATATAAGCAACAGAATAAATGTTTTGAATTAACTATCCTATACATTACCTTTCGCATGAGGAGTAAGTATAATTTTTAAAATTATATAATGATCGATCACGCATTGAAAAATATTTGTCGGTTTGTTGATTTATTCTTGTCTTGAATCTGTTCCATTTCATAAGTCTGCTAACGTATATAGTGTCATATATCCTAAGCAGAACGTAGGGACTTAAATATATAAATTTTATACACATATAAATGCACAGTTATTCTTAATGTATAGCATAGTCAGCTGTCAGTGTTTTGTCTTCTAACGTCGGAATTATGTCAGTCCGAAAGTTGGCCCACCCCAAACTCCGAAATTACTACATCTCTCAGAGAGAAGGTACATACAAAACTAGTAAAACATACTTGTTTGAACCCACGATACATGATCTGGATCTCTCGTCTTGTGAAATTTGTTCGCTTTGTAAGTACGTCTAGGCAGGTTGGCTTGTAGCGAATTACATTGAGATCCAAATCATCCAAATCTGTGTCTGAAAATATTGTTCAAACTTTTCTATATATGTAATTGGTCAAAACTGTTACATACAAATATTGGCGAGTAATTTTAATTTTCTTCAATTTTATGCTAGAACTTAAAATTTGTCTTAGAATCTATATACACAAATTTAGTCGGTATTAGTGTATAACCAACATTAAGCAACTGTTTATTTCTTCTCATTTAGATTACAGAGAAAAACTAATTTGGTATCTAATATCTCACAAATAGCTAATCTATAGCTGAAATCGAAAATGTAATGAAAGGAATGGCGTTTCCAACTTATATAAACAGTATTTAGACAACTTTATGAATAGGGTTATGTATATCAAATGATAATTCTAAAAAACATAGACCGTATTGTAGCTGTGCTACATGTACATGTGCTACAATACGACCTACATCGCACATATAAACATGATAACACGATACGCTTTTTAATCAATCAACTGTGTTGAAGACATTTATCAAGATATCAGTGGTTGTAATTACGAGAATCAGAATCCCCATACAGCATGTAATTAATTATATCAATGTTATGTGTTACCACTTTACGTATATATTATATATATTCAACCACACAAACTTATGAAAAATGGAATCTAGTAAGAACGGAAGAGTTTGGTATCTTGTTTAAATTGCTTGTATGTTACATTTATTTGATCGAAATATAAGCTGTTTAAAAAATGCCAAAGTGAACGATTTTTTTGAGAATATGGTTGGACTAATTAAATTAAAGACATGTATTTATGTTCGCAATTGCTATAACTAAATGTGTAATTAATTAAATATCTCTAAATGAAGGGTGTCCCAAATTATTTTGTAAATTTTTTTATATAATATCTAGAGAGTTTTAATAATAACATAGTTATAATATTAACAAAGTAGAACAACAGATACAAAAAGCATGTATAGTGTAACGGAAGTGTTCTCAATGGACAGTGGACGTCTTAACTGCTACGTAGTCTTGATATCAATTTATTACAAAGCGGTACTTCTTTTTCAGTGAGGATTTGTGTTTTACCCTTGTGATTTATTTCTCTAAAATGGTCAAGCGAGTTCCGAGGCACAGACTCTATCCTTACATAACTTTAAGCAAAGATCTCCATCGGAGTTAGGTCTGGAGATTATAGGTTGGCCATTCTCTAATTAAATTCAAATTTACAAGTTATTTCTCAGAATTTGTAGATCTATATTTGTTTATAGAATTTGAAATTACCAGAAATTTACTTGAAAATTTTGAAACACTGCCATGCATATATTTATTAATTGTAAATTTTAAATTTTAAAATCTATGTGTTTAAGTCTAACACATTATTAAAGCACTTTCCGTTCTTTTTATCTATCGTTTTACCAGTTACCTAATAATTAATTATTAATGGCGTATTAATATTAAAATTAACATAACAATAAATTAATAAAAGCAAAGTGTTCCATTAAAAAGAAAAACTATTATTAGAAAAACGAACAATAAGATTCTGAGAAACACTATACAATTCTAAACCTGCAGTACACAATATAATATACAATTAAATCATAACTAATTAACGTTGATCATTTATTAATATAAATATCATACAAATATTATTAATGACAATGTTTTATTCATAATATCAATTTCATATTTCTGCATTCTTTTTTGTAAATATTGACATACTGTATAAACACTGACCTTTATGGATTAGATTACCAGCCACGTTCCCCATTATAAATTATAAATTATAAAATAATTTTAGATGTATAGTCGATTGTGTCTTTTGTGATATTGAGGGCACATATTAGATCAAAAGTTCCGTTAAATGTTTTCAAGTTCTTTATATCTAAAGAATTAATGTAGAACAGAAACCAGGCACAAAGGAAATACAATTGTGGTAATATCGCACGATTAATTTCCAATCAAAATTGATTTTCTTCCGCGATTGTTGACCTTAGACAATTATCTCGATATCTCTTTCGCACTACAAGAGCACGTCTTCTTTCAAATTATTGATCTCAAAACAATGTAAACGGCACAGAAAGTTAATTATGAATATCTGAGTTTTGCTATATCCTCAAGTTCATTCACAGGAACAAGGAAGTGATTATTCTTATGATTTTTTTGGATTTTAAAATAATACTACGATCGTAAGTTATGTAGTATGTACTTGCGTACTCCTTAAACTTTTGACTCCGTATCGGGTATAAGTAAGGCAAACTCTGAATAGTAAATTATGCATCTAATTAGCGTTGTTTCATAGATAGCGTGTTGATCGGGCTTCCCTTGTGTTTGGATAATAAAATGTGTGATAGGCTGACGCCTAATCTTTCCGCTAATGAATAACAATAAAAGAACAGTAGAACCGTGGGAGATATATCATATAGGAAGAGGTGGAGTTTATTTTCCGTGTGTTGGATGCAATTTAGAATTGCAAACTTTTTGCTGCATAGGCAGAGGCAAGGCAGATTTTCTGCATGGAAAGAGATCAAATTGCTTAGCAAACTGGGTAACCTGGCTATAAAGGAATTTCAAGGAATTGAGCGCACGCGATCCTTCATTCTATATATATATATTCAATGTATCTTCAATATTGAGGCATCTGACCAATCAAAGCTTGAAAATAAAAAATTATATCTGTCTAATGTTGGCTGTGAATATTTCAAGTTAGCTTTTCGATCGGCTATAAAGCTTCTATTATACCCCAGAGTGCATGCAAGGTGTATGTTTCACTTACATCTTTTGAATTTTGAGACCCTTTCAAAATGATTTATGATATTCTTTCGTGTTTAACACAGCACCTATGTATATAACTACCTTTAACTATAGTTTGATATCTAAATAAAAAGCATATATAATTGCATTTATAAAATTCCAAGGTGTGTCTATATCTTGATTTTAACTATTGACTTGCATATAGATTTGACTAAATTAATTATGATGTGGTATCAATATTTTGACACACGACTGCAGTTAGAAATGAACTAAGGAATTAATTAATTATAGAAGTATGACATTTCTGTAACGTTTTATGTTTAAACATATCTTTGCACTTTTCCTATATCTAAGCATATAGGAATGTCTAATCAGCTAAACTTTATATTAAATTATGTTATATTACACATTATTAATTCTATTAGTAATATATATAAATATATAAATGACTATAATTGATGATAACCTTTTAATGATGTTTTTAATAAGCTAGTAAAGTTACAGATTGCTGTATATATTTTAGGTAAGAAAATCGATTCGATTAAACTCAATAAACTGAAAAATAACAAAATTAAGCTTGATAATTATTTTATACTTAATTAATATATTGCAAAATTCTTAATATAGGTAGATGCAAAAATTAATTATAAATTTCAGAAAAAAATATTTTGCAAAAAATAGGATAAACAGGATATTCTGGAATAGTTTATGTTTTATATTGTACTATTCAGATTTTCTCAATTATATGTAGAGCAAGACCAAGCTAAATTTGATATATAATTAAATGAAATATAAACTATAAATATTATCGGATAGCACATTTGCATGTGTCGTAATATAATTCAAATTCTGTCCATGAAATATTCGAAATCAAATTTTTGATTAAGTAGTAAATTTAGAAACAATGTAATGAAATTCTACATAATCAAATCAAATACAACAATTTACACATAGTTATTGAATATGAGTTATGAACTTTCATTATCATCATCATTTCGTTTGCTGTTATACATATTATTCGAATGGACTTTATAATGAACTTTATATTATTTAATTAAAAGTATAAACAGACTCAATCGATATTATTAATTAGACATTTCTTGATAGCGTATTCAATGAATTAAAGTTCCTCTAGAATTTTTAATGTGAATATTGCAATTTATTATGTATGAATATTTCGTTTATAATTATATATAGATACTAAATATACCTACCTACGTCTATATATGTATAATATAATTTATATATTAGGTAAGTATAGTTAAAATGTTTTTCATTTGCCTTTAAATATCTCAATATAATTTAACACTTTAAATTGATTAAATATGCATATGTATAAGAAGATATAAAACAAGCTTTTGTTAAAAATAAAAGTTTGTGTCATTTTAGTGAGAGTCTAAAGGATAGAGGTGTTACAATATAGCAAAAAACTGAAAATATATAAATATAAAAAAATATAATAATAACACCAAATAAAAATATATAAATAAAAATAAAAATAAAAACAAAAACAAAAAACAAAGAGCAATTGTGTTAAATATAAATTATAGATAATATTATATATACACGCACAGACACACATATATAGTTATAAATTTTGACCACATATAGAATAATTTGTAGTTAAAATTTCACCCAAATTTAATGAAGTCACGAAAATTAGGAAATATGCATTATAATGTTTAAATCTAATTTAGTATTATGTATTTGTTAAAAATTATCAGTAAAAATTAATTTTTGAAATTAAGAAAGCAACAATAGTTTTAATGAGCGTGATTTTAAATGTTAAATTTTATTTATACACTACTATAATGTTTGAGAGTATTAAGTGTATAAATAGGTTTAAAAATTAAATTCATCAATAAACAAAATATGTCTGCATTTTTTTGTTTTTCAGTCATAGTGGTACACAGTATATCATTTATTAAATAATACATCACCATTTTTTATATAAAAACAATTGTGTGCGCTATATAGGTAAATACGACACTTTAAAAGTCACAACGTTTTCTACAAGGGTATCATAAAATATATAGGCTGCAATATTACAATTATTTTTATTAATTTACTAGTTAGAGATACTATAAATATTTGAACGTTATATATAGAATCAGCAATAGTTTTCAACAACAACAGTTTGTAATTTATCTATAAGGAAATTTTATCCTAGATGCCTGTCGATGCTAGAACATGGTGTCAAATTTGTAGTTACCAAAATTTTCCTTTGTGACAATAAAACTAGTTCTAAATGTACTAGTTTATGAATATAAAAGTCAAGTAAAAATCCTTGTATACGTAGGTCTGTTCACAATTTTGTTCTGCTTTGTTCAGTTCAGTTTATTAGTTAATTCAATTAGTTCAGTTTAATTTGTTTAAGTTCTTTGGAAAAAGACGAATGTTTATTTATTTCATAATTTCTACAAACGAATTGTAACAAATAACCTTGATACTTTTATAATCAAACTGAAAGTATAAACTTATTTTTCTAAATAGTTTGTTTGGATGTTTACATTGAGCAGAAAAGTGATGAGCATCGACGAAACTAACTGAAAATCAAACCGATTTTATCGAGTTTGAACGGGTTTACATTTGGTTTAACTACAGAATTACTGTTACTGAGGATTTTTTTTTCTAATACATAATTAGACAGGAAAAATTATCCGATGAATTAATTGTCAAAATTTTTTACCTGAAAATTGTGTTCTCTATTTTAATTGGTTTGCAGGAACTGATAGATTAATACTTTTAACGAATTTATTGTTTTGTATGTGTTTTAGTTAATTATAATGTTATAATGAAGTACTGGCCGTGCTGTGCGTGAGGATCACATCGAATTCTATAATATGTTTAAATGTTCATAAAAGCATATATAGGTACAGACTGGAATTATATTTAGTACAATCCAATTTGTGTATTGTAAAGATTATTACTGATAAACATTTCTCTGAAATATTTTGCTTTATTGTAATTATCTTAATTTAAACTATTTAATATATTGTAATTATTTATCTGTGTGCTTATGTATCAAAATTGTCATTTTAACTAAATACATTTTTTTAATATATACTACTAATTAATTAACCGTACGGCACTGTTTTGTTGGGCAACTATTATTCCGTTTGATAATTTAATACGATATAGTAACTATAATATATTTAAAAAATAGTATGGATACGAATAAATATAGCTAATAAAGATAATTATAATAATAGTAAATAAATGGGCGTTTTCACAAAAATATTTATATTGCCATACATTATCGAGAAAGCTGTGGTGCAATTTATACAATATTATTTCCTTGTTTACTGACATATATAAATTTCGCGTTTATTAGGTTCATGCATAGTCCATTTCATATAAAGTTACACAAGAATAATCAATATTAAAATATCGTAAAGTAATTTCCACGTCCTAATTATTTTTTGTATGTATGTATAGTAGGTTTAAACATACATTAATAATATTATAGAGTAGTAAACTACTTTAGTTTCATTGTTATTGTTATTGTTGTTAGAATTTGATGAAAAAAAATTAAGTGATTATTAAGTAACGAAAGATAGAAAACATAAAATACATTTTTAAATATTGAAGCAATTCTTAACATTATAAATTTCTAAAGAAAACCTTTCATATTTTTAAGAGTATTTTGGTAAAATAATATGTTCTGCGACAATTTAAATATAAAGATATCTTGAAGATATAAGCAAACACATGGAATACGCACATCAAACTGTGGTCATATAAAATAAAAATTACTGATTATACTTTGAAAGTATATATTACACAACAGATCATGGAATACTTGGACGAAGGTGATCAATATATTCGTATAGAATTACATGTAAAGAATCACAATTAATTATGTCTATCGCAATTTTTTTCTGCAATTACATCTCATATATCAACAAAAGGTTCATGGCTTAAAACTAAAAGCTTCTGTTGGACGGCTTTAAAATGAAAGTATCGAAGCAAAACTCATAGAAATTATGAGATAATTTTTTTCTACGATGTGTACATAACATAAGAAAGAAACAACTAAAGGAAATTTGCGAAGAGATTGAACGAGACAACAGTGCAGGCAGAACCTGGGATCGCTTCAAGAAAATTAGAGAGATAACAGGAACATTTGTAACCAAACTAAATTTTCTTAAAAGTGATATTAAAATTTTCAGAAGAGATTAGAAGGAGATTGGGCTTAGGTAGAATGGCAATGTCACGACTGGCAAAAATCTAGAATCACGGAAATGTATCTTCAGAAATTAAAAAGAGGCTGATGGTATTTCCTATAGCGTTATAGGAAAAAAGGAGGAAAAAGAATAAAAGGAAAATCGATACATTGCTGGAGAAGAACGCTGAGAATACCTTGGACGGCACGAAGATCGAATAAGTAGTATTGTAAACAAATTAGCAATCCTAACTAGCTGAGCTCAATGAGCCTGAAGCAAAAGCTCTCATAATCGATTGTGTTTGGACTAGTCGAGGGAAGTAGGGAAAGAGGAAGGAAGACCTCCCACTCGGTGGATTGATGATGTGAAGGCTGCGACAGGTCAAACGGTTCGCAACCTGATGGACCTAGCTAAATATAGAAGGAATGGAGGACAATGGTCATGCGTGTCACCAAGAGTCGTCCACGACTCGAAGGTACAAGGTAACAAGGTGACAAGGTTACACACCATAATATATACTGAAGATACTATATTACTTTGAAGTATCACAATAAATAAACGCATGTCATATGGCTAACAGGAGAGTAACCATGAAGCGTGTACAGCTTATGATGAACATTTGTAGTTACAATCCCCACACCTCTTGGATGATCCGGGATCAAATCGAACAGAACCTTTCAGGCTGTTAATCATTAAATTGACACTATTGACAGCCAGAAACGAATGAATTTAATTAGGGCCAAACTAAGGCTCGAACACGCATCCTTCACTTCTGTAGCAAACTACTCTATCAACTGAGCCACCTCGTTTCCATACAATTACACTAATAATAATAATAATAATAAACGAACTACAACAATGAGATACTTGTAGAATGCATGCGCGTACAAGAAAACATACATAATCAGTTATAATTCGATGACCATCTCCCTAAATATATGTAGGTTTTGAAAATTAAGACAGCTGTCTGAAATTGTTCAAATGAAGGGTCGAAATGTCACTTGTCAGTGTTTTATTTATGCACCAGTAGCGAGTCATTCCCTTACGAAGCTGATTGCTAGATGGGTAGGCCAGAACCAAAGCCAAATTAGATCGAGGTGATTTTGAGGACACATTGCGGACATCTCTCATAATGTGTCCGAGCATCATAAGGCGGCGCTGATGAAAAAGGGAGAAAGAGGTTTGATGCCGGAAGTCTGTACAGGTCAGCATTAGATATAATTTGTGGATGCCAAATGCCAAGAGCAAACCAAATGAGTCTACGGTGCGTAGCATATACCCGGGCTTCTCTTGAAGGAGTCATTGGGACTCGAGACCGTATACCAATATGGATTCAACTAATGCATAAAAGAGCCTAGATTTGGATTTGTCGGTAGCTGTCGATGTTAAGATGCTGGAAAGAGACTGCGTGGCCCCCCAGGCTTGTTTCATCCGATCAGCAAAGAGAGTATCAAGCCAAAAGCAGTAACTTGACACATTACATAATTTTTTTTATTCAAATAAACATCATGGAAGTTTTTAATTTTTATGTTTTATAGTTATTATACATATCATTACCTATTACATTTTGTAATTTCACGATATTTCAACTAATATTTAAGAATATATTGTAACACGAGTAGGTCCTATACTTTGGCGGTATATATCTGTATAATCTTCTCACTATACGAGGTATTCACAGAACATTTATACTGATCAAAAATATAATAATCCGAATTGATTTAAATCCAAAAATTAAAACTGACATTCAAAACACATTCTTTCATTATTTCTCAAAATATTTAAAGTTGATATATTTTTCACGTGCATTTTTAAATATATATACGTGTATTATTCAAAATTACGCTAAAAATATTATGACTAACTTATAAATCACTTTTAAGTAACTTCTATATATGTTAACATATTACATTTAAAGATAATTACATTCATGATAAATAAATAATCAATTTAATGTTGTTACATATATATAATCTAAATAGCGTTGCCCAGAAGAAATTTTTAAATAGAATTAAAAATATATATTTAAAACGTGAAATTTCAATAATAAATCGATTAATGTGTATTTATCAAATATATTTAATTGAAGAACATTGTAGAAGCACTGAATAAGATCAGAAGATATTGTTTCATGAATTGATGAGATAAAAATAGCGAATATAAAATGTATTTGGGATAAAATGGTGGTAGGAATTTTTAATTATTGCCGAAAATTATTTATGTCGTCAGCATTCCTGACTGACGACAGTTTACTATTTTTTTCTACCTGGCATATGCGCGCTATTCTTCTGTAATTCAAATAAAAATGTGTATAGGCAGAGGAGCAGGTATAGACATCATGTTAAAATGTTCATTTTAATGTATATAAAGTCATTAAAATGAGTTATAGTGCAATTGTTTTCTTCTGCGCAATTCTTTATGTCTTTAGCGTTAATGTAACAAGGAAACTAAATAGACTACTTACGTTTATTATTCTGCGGTGTCTCACTCTCATTTAAGGAAAATAAACATTCTACTATTCGGAATGTTTGCCATTTTGAATACAACATGCTTTATAGTGTATAAATACTTACTCTATGGTATCCAATACTCGATTTACTTGAAGTCTTTATGATAATTAACTTTGTGGCACTATTCTATTTCTTAACTTAAAATATCCTCAAAATACCGTGCTAATATTTTATTTATCGGATATCTCACAAAGCCGCATTCGTCTGTACAACGCTTATATTTTTATATTAATATTGTTAATATCAACGGTAATAAAGTAGATATTGTTGCAATTTACTATTCGATTTGCAACAAAGAGGGCAATTTTTTAAAAGTCTACGAAGATAGTAGCATATATCACCTACAGGGTGGATTAATAGCGTTGCGCAAGCTTGCTAGTGGTAGTAAAATACAATCCAATAGATATTTGATATTCCATTACATTTTAATACGGTTATGGGTGTGCCTATTCGATTGATAATCCATCTAACAATAGTTTGAAACAATAAATTATGTTATACTATATATTTGATATACTTTGATTCTAGCGTGACTTTATGCGGAAGAAAATATAATTTTGATATAAAACATGAATTTCCTGTTCAAATAAACTTTTTTTAAACTGTAAAATGGTATTAATTTGTTATACCATTTGTTATTATTCCATTAGTTGTTGTAAATGGAATATACTAGCCATCAATACATTATTACAATATAATAATAGGAGATCGATATGTGACGCAGAAGAAAACATGTATAAAATAATAGAGACAGTAACTTATTTGATAAATAAATCATATGGGAGAGCACACCTAAGCTGATACTAATCCAAAACAATTGTAGATATAAAACCACATACATTTGCACGAATAATAAGAACAGTATAATAATAATCGATTCCGAATTTAACCAAATAGAAATAGTAGTAAATTATGTGACTATTTTTACAGTTAGCGTATATTTATAGATATTGCTTATTTCTGCAGATTTCGTAATATATTGTATTCAATTGCTATAAATTATGATTCTGTGTATCTTGACGTGTAAATATTAAACTATTTTAATTAACTGTAGCACAGCCAATCTTTAAACTGTTGACATAGCTTATTTTTAAAGTAATTGATTCAACAGTGTAAAAAGGCATGTTTTACAACCTTCAAGTTGTCCTTAAATAAAAGTGAGAAGTGATGAATTGGTGTGCCCATTGCAGCATTCTAGTTATAAAATAAAATAAGGAGTCAGGAGCTCTTAATAACACCAATAATAGCAGCAAGAGCTCCTGACTTCTTATTTTATTTTATAAAAGTGAGAAGCCCTATGTACTTATATTTTGTAATGGTATGTAAGACTCATACTGGCACAGCTATTAAGTCTGTAACTTTGATTTAAAATGTCTATTATGAATGAAAAGTTGAGTCAACTCTACATACTTAACAAATATATCAAGTTACTGGTTTTTGGCTATCAGGCTTCATAACGTTTATCCCAAGATATTTGAAGTCGTCACAGATGGAAATGACTTCTCCTGTCGGTAAGTTCAGGGCAGGAGTGGTATCTGTACAGACGTGGAGAACTTAAGTTTTCTTGACGCTTATCTCTATACCAACGCGTCTGCCTTCATGATAGAAATGTGTAATAACATGTTGAGCTGCGACAGGATCACAACAGAGAAGTGCGATGTCGTCGCATACGCTAGAGTCGAAATACTGCCGAATGTATAAAGCTACGCACCCCCAAAGGAGATAAGCATCTTCGTCTGAGAGAGTGTAACGAAGGACATTATAGTCTAGCATCGTAATAAAAACAATTTACACTGATGATATACTGAGGGAATGCAAAGGTATTTCATTAATACTTTTCGTGCAACTATAATGTCTTTTGTTTATCTTTATTTCAAAATTCGATTTTACAGTCGACTTATTTCTACTTGTACTCGAACCACAGATCTAAATATATTACACATTGTTCAATCAAAATAATTTTCAACTTACTAATGAATGTATGCAGTTTTTTTTTAGATTTCAAATTTTAATTTTAATGCTATCCAACGAAGTTAGAGCATGCATTTCAAACAAATATTAAGATGTTGTTATTGTATAGTGAATATAATATATATATATATATGAATATACTTGTATTATATAATAAATTCCTTACAATACATTTTCTACGAATATATTGATCTCACTCAACGTATCTTGGGGGTGAAGTAGAATTAATTAAATACGAATACTATTAGTAAAAAAGTAAAAATAATAATATGAGGTTATATAATTATTAGCATTCGTGAATATTTATGCATATTATGTGTATAACTAAAATGAGTTTTTCAAATTATATTTCTAAGACAAAAATTACATATAGAGTTTAGGAACAATAGAATGGACATAATCAATCACTTACCTGTCACTTCAGTTGTTTAAATATGTAAAAGAGAAATGAGACAGAAATCTTTAAATCATTCATTAAGGTTGTAAAATATAATGTACGTTAATAAGGTTCACAAAAGCCTGAATAATAATGACATAATTCATAATTAACTGAATATGTATTGCACGAATTAATTATTAATCAAATAGTTTTTTTAAAATAATATTTGAAGCTGTTTATCTGTTAATAATTTATATTTTTAATAATTTTTTTTAAATAGTGAAAAAAAATTAAGACGTGAAACATAACATATTTACTGTACATATATATATATAAATAATATACACATCAAAGAGTATTTCTTTAATGTTAGTTTATAAGTTTGGATACAATTTAGATAAAGCAGTTCTCTTAAAATAAATTTAAACAAGGAACGTGTAAAGGAAGAGAGTGTAATGACATACATATAATGTATTTTAATTAATTAATTGGAGATGTCCTAAAAGAAAGAAAATATATTTCTGTGGTATGCACCATTAAAGGTCTAAATTGTTTACCGTATATTCAATAATATTATTTATAATATGAACGGCTATCGCATTTAAAACAAATAATTATAAAAACTAAGCGCTTTAAAAAATTTGAAATTACTGATTTTTACTTTTGAAGTATTGTGAAAATGTTATTACTTAAATGTACTTATATTATATTAATGATACTAATTATGAAACATGAACATATATTCTCCATGCACGCAAGAAAATAGTATTAAAAACAATGAAATCCCAAACAATTAAATATATAAACCTTGAAAATACATTATACTTAAACAAAACAAATTACACATTATGTACATGCGTTCCTTAAAAAGAAAAGTAGAATATTTTATATGAAGTTTTTTCATTTCCAGTCTGCAAAATTGTTCCTATATATAGGCTAAATTTCAATAGCATAGGGAGGGCCTGACTACTTCAATAAATCCCTAATTTTTATTTATATAATATTTGTTACAAGAATTTCCATTATCTTAATTGCTTAAATCGGTGCAGTAATTATAAAATGAAGTATAATGGGCATTAACTTATATATAGATACAAAATACTTTTGGAATTCATACGCCAGGAGTAGTTTGTACTATATCGTCTAAATGTATTGATTGAAATGAGCCGTTGCAACAACATCGGTTCTTAGATCTACTTAGAGAAAAAACTTTAAGGCACAGAGACAGAGAAGCATCACAATGAGTGTAATCAGTTAATAATAAGTCTAGAATGTGGAGTTATAAAAAACAGAATAATTCTTTGCCCTTATATGTTTATAGTTGTATGTTTGTAAGAATTATGTCCTCATAAAAGATTGACAATATAGAATGTTACAAACGAAATCTTTAAAAATAATCCGAGACTTTTAAACTTGCGATTGTGTGATTATACTCTGCGTCATTTGTGATTTTATTCGTTTTACAAACGTGTTTTTAGTAGTGATTGTAAAAATTCAGGGTCGTTAATTAAAAATATTTTCTAATCTATGAAATAACTTAATCAGTTTATTTAAGGTTGGTACCTATTTACAATGTATATGTACATAAATCTGTTCAAGAATTCAAATGTGTTATTAAATTTATTTGATATATAAATATCAGATAAAGGGACATCATGAATAGAGCAAAATATTTATTAATGAAATTCATTTACTAATAGATAACAAGCCGAAAATATGGCATCATATGCTTAATTTTATTTTGATGTCGCAGCCTCGAACTGGGTTTCTTCCACACGAAACTTCAAGTAAACATTGATATTTAAATTTTGTATATAAAATGATGAATCGTATGGGGGCTGAGAAGGATAATACAACAAATACGTAAGAATATGTCAATATATTTTAGTATATTTTGTTACATGTAACACATTTATATATATTTATATATTTATACATTTATGTGTAGCACGTCACACGTAAACAGGAATACGTCGAGATATTTTTCAATATGGGTGAAATGTGATGCACATAAATACGATTTTTTGACATATAAACATAATGTGTAGTTTTAAAATGTTGCATTTAAGATTACTTGTTAAATTGTAAAATTTAATTAAAAATAAAGGTTCTCATATATTTGTTTAAAAGCAATAATTATTTTAAACATAATGTTAAGATTATTTCATAAAAATAACGATGGTGGTACTATTGAAAATAATTCCATATATCTATACAATCTGAAACGTGTATGAAACATTAAAAAAATTAAGTACTGTGTAATTATAAGACCTAATAGCCTATATATCAAAATTAATGTTACTTTATATGAGAAACGTGCTACATATTATAACAAATGTCATAAAATTGAGAGAAACTCTTAATTATTTATTCACAAAATGAAGTTCACATCTTATTGATTAACTTTGCAAATTCTTAAAGGAAGCTTAAAAAAGAAGGGACGAGCAGATAGCAAGTCTTTGTTCGTAGACAATATACAAGAAAGGTAATAATAATCTGTCAATTTCGCCAAAGCTTTCTATGAGCAAAATTTTGACAAAGTAACATTGTTTATGCGCAATACACCTACATTTATTAATATTTACATTATTATTAGAATGCATTTTTTTAAATAAATATATTTACAAATATTTGAAGTTACAAATATGTCAATTAACATTTGTAGATATGCTTACATCTCGTGCATCCTAATTTCAAAAGAAAAAACTTGACAATTGTAGTACAGCAGTTGGGGACCTTACTAATCCACTTGGGATACAACTGAATTTTGCGAAATTCGGCCAATGGGATGAATTCACCTGTATCAGTCCGAATCGTAACCATGGTTAGTTAGCACTGTTATCGATTAATTATCGATTCGAAACAAATGAATAATACACAGGCGATGCACAAATATTTTGAAAGACTGATTTCTTATGATATGAAAGGCTCTTGTTATCACTGTGGCAACAAGAAAAGTTAATTGAAATTGTTTTTATAAAACGAGCAAATCTAATGAAGGTGGAGGTGAAAATGATGTTGATACACTTTAGGCACCTGCAGTGCAGGGTTATATCGTTTCTACATATACTTCTATATATATGTATCGCAGATTAGTGTGCTACGTTGAAGACCTGGTTTTACACTGCATTCGGGAATGTTCATTTCTGTATTGTGAATTTGCAGCGATCCGAGACCGGATTAAACAGCTGGTGAGTTTAGCTGTATTGATTTCTGCTCTGTTACTTTGTGCAATATACACAAAAAGTTAATTTTATTGTATGCAGAAACAAAACAATACATTTACTCAATTCTTGTGGCATGTAATATGCACGTTTTCTTTGTATAATATAAAGTTAGTGAAGTATATATAGATATGCTTATATGTACATATTTATATATATAAACTTAGTAAAATATATATTTTTTATGAATAATATAAACTTACATATTCTTCAAGTTTATTAAAAGCTGTATAATATGCAGATCTATAATATTTATATAAGAATTTGAATACTTAAACATGTAAACATTATAAATATAGTACATTTTTGGCATTAAACTGTAAATGTCAAGTATATGTTTTTATATTGTAATGTATTTTCGAAATAAAATTTGACATTTTTGAAAAATAAGGAAAGTTAAATGATTTTTAACGTTAAATTTGCTCCTTAAAGGATATTTATCCGTGTAAGTCATAATTTGTATTAAATTTATATACATTTATAATATAATAGGATATAGCTTATAAGAATTATATTTAGAAAAAATAATATCCGCAAGTTTAGAAATAATTAGAAATGGTAGATTTTGAAAATTAAGTAAGTAATTTTTTTTCAATATTTGCTTTATCCTTGACAAAGTTGTACGATATAAAATTCATCAATGGAAAGAATGCAACAATGGCGTCTTAGTCCTTCCATTATTAGACCTATTTTAATTTTTAAATATCATTACAGAAATTGAATTATATTTTGAATCATAAATATTTATTTGTAAATTTGTATTTATCAATAAACTGAAATAAAACTGTTATGAAATGTTATTAATGATATTTTTTACAAGATTTTTATGTAATGTAGGACCCTGCGTTTTTGCTTGTGTATACATTAATTCCCTTTAATATTTTGTTTCAATTACTGCATATATTACATGAATTTTATTAAAAAATAAATGTCTATTCAAACAATAGTTGAGCAATTTTAATTTCAATTTTTCAATTTTAACTGAAATAAAATCAACAATAATTTATTTTAAAATTTCCGAATTATAAAAGAATTTGAGTTATATCTTTTTTAAATAACCATAAAAATACAACATGTATTATTTAAATATGGATATTCCAAATTCGTCACTTTGAATTTATAAAAATTCATTTTATTATATTATATAAAATTATTAAAATTATTATATGGTAGTCAAAAAAATTTCGCTTGTTATGGAACATTAGAATTATTTCAATTGCCGTATAGGTATTGCCACTGAAGCAGATTATAGAAATTTATTTTCAGTGAATGCGTTTATCTTAATAGTTATC
>JAYRBW010075928.1:0-24953 GCA_036023295.1 Invenusta paracnida | reverse complement strand
GAGAAGTTAGTATCCTACATTTAAAATAGTATGAGTATGTGTGTGATCTGCAAAAACTAATTAAAGTACACAACTTACGTGTACAATACAACTCTTTTTTTTTTAAAAACACAATATGAAAAAAATAGCAAAATCGCAAGGCGTAGCATCACTGTACATTGTGATTATGGTTTGATCGTATAATTTATCTATACACATCGCAAATTTAAAAACGTGAACATACTTTTAAATAATTTTCTTTTCTAATTAAATCTTAATTAAGAAGTAATAATGTTTGTTTTTAAGATTATTTAACAATTAATAAATTAAGGACCTCAAGACCTCATGCTAGATATAGAAACAGCTGTACCTATAATTAGTCCGATTAACAGTGTACTTGCAAGTCTCAACTTTAAGAAACATAAAGGGTCACTACTAGAAACGTTGGTACAGGATCACATTTTTTCGTAAGTTGCTACTATTATTACATATGTATAACCACATATTTATTCAAAGTCAGGGATAACATGGCCAAGGGGTCCAGATTAAAGATTTGTATTTTGCACACTTCATTTTTTATTAATATATTTAATTAATTAAATAAATAGCCTGCCTATAGTTAATTTTATTTACTTTGTTCTACGGCGCATACCTACTTTATTATACTCATTTCAATTTATGGCTATTTTGCTAGAGTAGGTACTTCGCGATCAAATTGTTAATTTATATGTCCTATATATAGGACATTTATCAGGGTGTCCACGTTTTAAAAAAAATTAGAGTACATTTTGAGTACATAAACAAAAAAATTGAGTACACATATATATATATTTATTTATTAAGTATAATCTAGCATATCTGTACAAATTTACATGTATCAAACAGGTAAAGTTAAATGTCAGCTCAGCATGCCAGGGTCGCCTATCTCCCTGTGACCATAATGGTCATGCTTAGCAGCATTTATGCAAAAATAAATACGAATAAACTCAAATTGAAATTTACTAGTCACCGGACTAGCGTTACGCTAGTCCGCTTGCATTAATTCGAGTACATTACCAAAAATTCAAGTACATTTGAGTACACATTTAAAATTAGAGTACATTAGCGGATTTCGAGTACATGTGGACACCCTGTATATAGTAATAAATTATTAATATGGTTAAACAAAAAATATATTTATTTTCTGAATTAATAAGAGCGTCAGCGATTAGTTTGAGAGATACTAACAGCTTTAGTCATAAATATAAAATGATAAAGAGAATAGACCTATCTTTGACCGCTAATAAATCAGACAAGAATCCAATTAAAAGCTTATTTTCGGTATCAGCGTAATCGCCTAAAACTAAAGATAATAAAACAAAGAGGAAACAATTTTTCAACGAAATTAACCCCCTAAAAAGAATCTAGCAACCCTTTCAAAGGTTCATTTTGTTCTTTAGTGTTTGGCAATTACGTTAATACCCGAAAATGAACTTTTTAATGCACTTTAAAATTTTGATTTATTAGTATGAAATATTGGCCAATTATCCTTATCATTAATGACTAATGCAGCTAACATTTTCAAAACTAATAGCTGACGCTCTCATTCTTGGATTAAGCGTAAGAACAATATAACAACTAATATATAATAATAAGCGTTTTTATTTTGCAAAACAACATGATATTATATATAACAAGACTATACACGAGGCAGGAAAGAGCCACTGATGAAAGTATTAAATATTTTTATTAAAAAAAGAGGTATTTAATGTAGTATGCAAATTGGAAGTTTAAAGATTAAAATATGTATATATACATAATAGTAAAATGCCGTTTTGTAACAAATGAGCGTAGTTATTACAGTATAGAACCTATAATCTGTCGTTTAGATAAATCCACCATTAATGAAACTGTTTTTAATGGAAAATTATTAAATTGCATTTATTTTGTCAGTAAATTGAATGCCTATTTTAAACTCCAAAATATAAAACTATTTAAACGCTATTTTTAATATATATACAGAATCATAATTCGTTCAGAAAGATATCAAATAAAGAGAAATAAGTTAAACAGTATGCAAACATTAAAACAGATACAGAAAATATATCTAGTTTCTACTGTAATATATAAATGCATTCATAATTCAGACTTCTTTGATTCTAAAAATAGAAATAATCAATTTAAAAATAAGTAACGTTTATATAAATAAATACGAAAATACAAAAAATATATATTTTCAACTGATCTTGCTAAAAATATGTCCAAACCACGTAAAAATTACAAGTATAAATAAATTAATAAAAAATCGTTTGACAAAACATTAAATTAAATGAATATATATGACATGTGAAATTGAAGGTATACTAGGCCTAATATAGCAAATTACCTTCAGCAGTTGGATTATATTCTTCAAATAAGCATTCTATAAAAAATTAAAGAAGTATGCATAAATTAAGATATACAGCGATGCAAAATGAAAGTAATAATAATATAGTAAACGATAAAATTAGAAAATAATATTGATATAATGATACATTTAAAACATACAGGATACTTACGGTGAGATTTATGTTTAAGAATAATATTTTTACAGAGGAATTCTCTCAGATCTTCCTTTTGTCCAGCAAAATACCACGTCTCGATGTCATCTTCATATTCACTAACAATATTTCCACACTATATAGAAATAAATGATAAAATATATACAATGTTAAAATAAATGATAAAAATAACTTGCTAAGTACAAATAATGAATCGGAAAATAACTAAGAAAAAAGCTGCAAATTTCGATGTGTCACATACCTTCTATAGAGAAACAGAAAAGTGATAACATAATTAAAAATACTTACCTAAAGCTAAGATTAAATTAATGAGTGCAGGAAATAGAAATATATTGGTCATACATAAAACAACGAGGGTTTTAAATATAGAACTAGGAAACATTTAGAATAATTTAGTTAATCAATATAAAATTATACAAAATCAATATAATGTTAAAACACAAAATAGCAATGTAAATGTAAATTTATGTCCAAATAACAATGTATAAAATATTATAGTATTCACGCTCAGCAGCAACAATCTCCCCCCACAGACAGTGCCTTGAATTTGGCGCAAGAAGAACCCAACTGGCTACCTTGACCTCTCATCCTGGCACAGGCCCACCACCTCTCAGAAGAGAGAAAGGGTTCAATAACAGACAAGCACGCTTCAGAAAGGTTTGGGGTCACCATCAACGATGAAACCAAAAGCCCAATATTAATCCACAATGTCTACACCGAAACCGGAAGCAACGACCAACGAACCAATAACTTCGAAGCTAGTTTCATACCCACGAACAATAACACTATTAATTTAGGCGATATTAATGCGCATCATCTCAGCTGGAATTCTAACTGTGACGAACTAGATAGCTTTGGTAAGATAATTAACGAATGGGTTAAAATAACAACATGAGCAATTTCAACAGTGGTGACTCTAGTCTACCCACCTCCACCAAGGGACTAGTGGCCTGTCTGTCTCTGATATCCCCGTGGTGTCGTAGAACTAGGAAACATTTAGTGAATGATACATTGTAGACGACCTAGGAAGCGACTATCTCAGTCTGCTGATCGTCATTGAAGTTGGCAAAATTGTAAGCCAGAGAAGCCGTGCGAAAACCAAAAGGTGTTTCAAGAAAGCGAACTGGGCGGGTTTCACTCTCGAAGTCGAGAACGAAGTTACAGCTAGACCCCTCCCAGTTGCCCACCACTCCAAAATGAATCAGCACTTCAACAAGATCATCACCTAATCAGCGAACAAATTCATCCCGAAAAAACCCGAAGTCTTGGTTGTGTGAGGAAGCTGAGAAAGTCACCGAAGAAAGACACCGAAGATCTCGCAAAGCATCCTATCTGGAGTGATAGAAAAATAAACTGGCTTAATGCTGCTAAGAAAGCCAGTGAAACGACCAGGAAAGTCAAAGAGAACTGGTGGCAAAAATTTGTCTCTGAATATCTCTTAGACCACACCAACCTAAAAAAGCCAGGAACGTCATCAAGAGTACGAACGGAAGATCGCCCAAACCTATGTCAGATACCCCACTTCGCAACAACAACAAAATCATGTTTAATGACAAAGACAATGCTTTCGTCATTGAGTACGCTAAAGTTAGTAGCCTTCCCTGTATACTTTAGATCGACACACCTATCAAGCAAGAATTCCATAAACTCTGAAGCAAGAAGTGTTCCAACCAGGAGATCACTCTGGTATGTGTTGCCTGTTCCGTGGTGAGGACCTCCCAGACGTGCTCAAGAATATACCATCAAAACTGAAGACTCCTATGGTATACCATTTGAAATGCTTAAACACTTGGGTAATAGAGGACGCTAAGCCATGCTGAATATCATCAAGTCGTAGGTTGATAAGAAGATGGAGGAAAGCCACCATCGTGCCCATCGCCAAAACCAGGAAACCAGTCACAGACATCAAGGACAACACGACTCATACTCGTAGTAGATTCCTAAAGACCTATTCTGAAAAAAAACGAACATACTTTCAACCGTAAATCAGACGTCATCCTGGCTCAGCTTAGGAATGGGCACTCGTACATCCTAGCAGGGTACTTGAATATCATCTCAAATGAAGATCCCGTCTGCCTTCACTGCAAGTCTAGCATAGAAGATGTTGAACATTTGCTCCGCCAGGATTGGTTGCTTCGGCACTCCAACCCCTTAATTTCTGTTCTGGCCGAAAATCCAAGAGAGGTAAAGGCGTAACTCCGCAAGCTCCGGCTCGTGTGATGCCACCACACTAACAACAACGAAAACACCATCAAACAAGACTCAATGAACATTTTGAAATTTAGAGAATAGACGGTCGTTCGTGACACGGAAATATGCCCACCAGAGTATGTATAGACAAACGGCTGTTGGAGAGCAAAATCCTAACCACCACGGATCCAAACATTCGGAAGAACTTCTCTTTAATCAAATTCATCACAGACAACCCTGGCCTCGACGCAACAGCAAAAGAAAGACCTGAATCATATAAAGAACTTGCAACTAGTTGTAATCAACGATCAGTCAGATGGATTAGCGGAGGAAGGCACTCAGAACGGAGGAAGTGAAGCTAACATCACTCTTCCGGATGGCAAGACAATCAAGATCAGTTTTCCAGCATAAGCCCAGAGCTGCACTGGTGGCTATCTGTAAGGTCCTATATGTAGTCTTCAAAACACAAAGGGTTCATTCAGGATTCACACAGATTCCCAATTGCGATCCTTTCACAGTGCCCGGATGAACAAACCTCCACTGTAAACCGTGACTTATGGAAACTGCAAACGAACGCAAAGATATAATTAACATCCAGTGGGTTCCAGCATATTTGTGGCATCGACGCCAATGAAATTGAAGACATTCTGGTAAAGGACGGCACCAAAGAGACTAGGCCAACGTGGCCATCGAATGGAAGGCGCTATAGTCTTCATTATAGTTCAATATAGTGAACGCAGTCAGGAGATATGAGACCATGGAATGGATCAAGGAGTGGCCAGCAGGCTGGGTGAGTGAAGAACTCAATCGCCAGATTCCGGAACCCATAATAACATGTCGAGAAATGACGCCATCACCATTCACCAGGCAAGAACAGGTTATCTTGCCATCAATAAGCAGTATCTAGATAGGATTATAAAAAGACCGGGAGCATAGTGTAACCCATGCAATGACACCGATTGTAGAGACCCGGTGTGAAGTTTGCGGTGAAACTGGTGACACCCTTATTCTCTTATCTTAATCTTATTCTCGTATCCCGGAACCCAAGATGTGCGGAACAGCAGGCTCGGGCCAAATCACGACAAAGGCAACCCATTAAATAATGAAGACATAAGAGCTATTATCTACAGATCTTGCAAGGTTCGGGATGCACCAGAGATTTCCGAGCTCTCGGGGAGGGCAGAGGAGTAACAACAACAATACCTCCTTTGGCTGAACCATTCGTCCAGACCTCCAGATCTGTCCTGCTCAGACTAATAATATGAGCAGCTATTACTTCTTTCTTTACGGTCACCGGGACGTTATGAGGTGTAATCCAATAGATAGACTAGTACAGAATTTCCAAGGTGATCAGGTGGGAAGCTTCTTTCCCTTGCTGTGTTTGGCGGGTTCCTTGCCTGTTTCTGCTTCATGACCGACATCTCTTCAATCAGTCGTTTGGAGTTTTCTCCTTACTGTGGTAGTAACTGTATCTTGTTGTGGGTCTCTAGGTGGTAGTGCCCTGGCTTTCTCAAGCACTGGTGGCCAAAACTTGTACGCAGACCTTTATATTGGCTCCATTCTGGCATTCTCCAAAAGGGCTTATGTCGGTGTTGACCTGCAGCAAACTGTTATTATCCGGCACGCTGAACGGAGTTCTACCTCCAAATGCCACAAATGTAGGGCTCAGGCAGCCGGCATAGGTCTTGAACATATCCTTTCTCCGCTTTTCTCAACTCGGATTCAGCTTCGGTTAAGTCGCTGATGTGTCGTATGCCAGAGGAGTTAACTCAACAGCCAACCCGATGTGCCCGAGATGTAAGGAGGAACTGGAGGAAGAGATAATACGTGAAAAAGATAATTACCTCGAAAGTTATATGCAACGATAATGTGGAATTTTTATCGTTGGAATTTATTTGGAATATAGTCATTTTATTGACTAGAACCACATTTTCATTTAAGGTGCCAATCAGTTAGTTGAATCTATTGACGCTTATGGTCTTCAGTTAATTTATGTGAAATCCAACATGAAGATGGACTTGTCAATGGAATAGACTTCCCGATGATGCCGTGTATGGTCGTATTAGGAATCTCTAAAGAACGGAAATATATTGCACAGAATCAGAAGGATCAGTTTCTATTAATTCTGGATTATTTCATCCATTACTTGGAAGAATGAACGATCAGAGCCTTCCTTTTACAGTTTTACGTTCACCATTATTTAATTAATTCTTGTAATCTTTGAAGACTTTCCACATATCACTGAATGCGGTTAGAAGATATTGATGAATTGACTTGACTTTAATATTATTTCGATTAAGAACGGAAATAAAACTGTTATACTATAAGTAGTTGCTTCTTCCATTGTACGCTAAAATGGGACCTAAACAAATTTATAAAAATATCAACATTTTCTTATTCATTCATTTATAATTTTTTGAACTTATTTCAATACATAGATTTTCAAGTTTGCAGTTATAGAAAAAGGCTGCATAAAATTATATATAATTATTAATTTCAATAAGTCTACAATCTATAGTAACCAATAACCGGAAAAAGTTCAGCTTTCAAAAACGCGTTTTTATGGATGACCCTATACAATGTAAGCTAATATCTACATCGCTAATAATCTGTAATGGTTAATAACAAGACTGTACAATGAAAATGCAAGTCGAAACAAGAAGTTTGTGTATATGAGACACACAGATAGATACAAAATAAGAATGTCACACAAAATACACATTATATAAAACATATAAGATGAGCCATAAACTACATTTAGATTTAAGTAACAATACACGAATATTTCATCTATATTTCATAATCAGTAGCTAAAATACAAAATGTTGACAGGAATCTGCTGTAACTATTATTTAAAAGTCGAAAGTGCAGTAAGCTCGAACTAATTTGACTCTACTGATCAAAATTCGTGGTCAAATAAAATTTAGGTTTCAATCTACAAAGCCTAATTGTAATCTGATATTTACATATCTGATAAATGGAAGAAAAAAATTAACTAATACGCATAAAAAATATTAAGGCAATAAAACAAAAATTGGGTTCATACCCCTTTGTACAAATCCATGGTTTCTGCTGATGGTTTGTCCCACAGTTCCTGTGGAATATCCATTTTAACATCAACTCCTCTTTTGCTATAAATAAAATAAAGGGAGCAAAATTAAAAGAACGCCTTAAAAAACAATTTTTTTTGTTAAAATTAAAGAAAATACACTGAAAATCTGAAACAAAAATAAATTTTAAGAACAGGCCATCACTAATTTTAAATTAAAATTACAATCTCGAAATATTTCATTTTTTTTAGTAGTTCGTTGAAAAACTTTGAATCCATTGCTTATATAATATTCTCTTTCATTTCAGAATCTTTAGCATTCTATAAATTAAATGGTACATGTAAAAAAATAACAACACTTACAAACTGAACTTACACTAGATCGTTAAGTGCTTTGAACGTTTGAGGGGTTCCTTTAGCAAAGCGGGTACTATCTGTTCGTTCTTTGTGAAGTTTATATGTATGCATACGATCACAGATAGGTGGCTCATCCAATATTTCTCGCAGACGAAGTTCACTGCAAGGTACATGTCAAAAATGTGTCATAACTACTATAATGTTTATCAAATTATATCATAGTTATTGTTTATGAATGAAAATAAATCATACGATAATACTATATATTATTATTATAGTTTATTAGAAAAATTAAAAATTCCAAAAAGATATTGTTAATCACCAAATTTAATACTGATATACTTAGTTAAGCATATATACTTTTACTACAAATAATAATTAAATAAAGACTAAATAACATAAATTATAAGTAATGTTCACAACTAATTTTACAAATGAGCTTATTATTATTACGAAAACGTTTAAAGAAATAGTCTAAAATAAAATAAAATAAATTCATCTGCGAACGAAAAAAGACAGTACACATGTAATAAAATGTCAAAAATCTAACCTTAAAAAATATAGATTGCATAAGAATCAATTTCTAAAACGGAAAATGTTCAAGTTAAAATCATTACATTACACAAATACTAGTAATATTCTAGGTTTCCTATTTTAATTGTAACATAACTCAAATCGAACCTTACAAGCTGACAACTATAATGCTCTACTAAAATCCAAAATATTTAGTAATAAACCATTTGTCTTAATTTATTAAAATTTGTGTTAAATTAACCATGAAGACAAAAAGACTGTACGAGTATATTATATGATTACCTGACATATTCATTCATTAGTAGATACTATTACCATTACAACTATAATTTTTTAAAGTTCAAACAACTGTTCCTTAGGCAATATAATAGCCCATATATTATTTTAAATTTAAGGAAAATGTACTATCCTCAATCCAAACGTCATAAACATGTTTTGTGAGTGCTATATATCTTTTTCAGAAGTAATACATTTCATTAGGGTATATATTTATACAAAAATGTTGCAGTTTAAAATATACACCGAGTGATAATTCAAAACCTATTAGAGATCGTATTGTAATACTTTAAATGTGTCATACACACACATATATATATCCTAATTATTAAAACACGTGAAATATTTGTAACTGTAATGCAAATGGTCCCGTTTTTTGAAAATGACCCATAACTTGTAATAACTAGTCTAAACATCGTAGTTGCATGACAAAAAATTAAGCAAATATTATTAAGTATTTTTAATTATACTCGGAAACATTTATACTAAAACTGGAATAAGACAATTACCAAACAAGAAATCATGTTACATGTTAACTGAGACAATGGATTAATCTGTAATAAAGTTTATAATGTTAAGTATATTTTAAATAAGTGAGACAACTATTACTTGTGGAATCAAATTTATGCTGTGTATTTTTTCATTATAGTCCCATATGCATATTTTTTGCATAGTTAAATACTGAGTTCATTACAATTTTACAAATGATCTTACTGATATATATATATATTAATAGAATGGAAAACATTTAAAGAAATAGAGTTAAAAAACAAAGCAAATTAATTAATTCGTCTGTTAATGAAAAAAGACAGTATACTGGTATGTAAATTATAAAAATATATCAAATATTCTTATTTTTATTTTTAAATATATCACTTACGAAGTTTCATATTTAAAAGTCTTCTTTTTGTCAAGACCATAACCAGTCTCAATCAGCTCTGGACTACTTGTTTCTTTAAGTCGTTCATGTATCTCTATGGATAGTAGCTTACAAACTGAAAAATGACATGTTGATTGAAAAATATAAAATAAGCCAAATGAATAAATAAATTAACAAAGAAACAAACCTTCACAAAGTGATGGGGGTTTTACACCATGTCTATCCTCTTTTGGACTTACATCAATGCAAAAACATGTGTATAAGTATATTATGCATATTATAATTATATGCCGACGTCGATTCATTCCAACTGTAAAAAATAACAAAATAACAAAACTGCATTATGCGTATTTAAGTATATTCCAGTAAAACAATAGATTACTGTATTTACATAAAACATGCATAATGAATATTCAATACATGTAGTATTTATGTGTACAATGGAACATGTGAATATGTATAGATACATAAGAAAGGAATAAGCGAGCTCATCACATGACCCCCTTTCTCAGCCACCCCTACTTGCCCATGCACGTCTCTCAGAAAATCAATATGTTTACTTGTACATTTTATCACAATTAGCTAATCTATTGACCCGCCTCGACCAATGACAATACTGGAAAGCGAGAATTTTAAAAGTTTGTTGTGACATCTTAAAATGACAACTTAAAACTAAGGACATCCGATGATCTAGATTTACCATCAAACTTCGTGACACAGGATAAAATTACAAAGGATCTGGAATACAGAAGTTGAAAGCCTATAAAAGTACAATTCCTCTGTGAGGTAGATCACGAGAATCGTGTCTTATGCTGCCAACAAATATTGGCAAAATACGATAACAGCATTAGAAGAGATAAACTCTTTTTCACGGATGAGTGTGCAGTATATGCCAATGATGATGGTTGTATGAGGCTTTCGTTTTGGTATAAACAAAATACTCATTTCTGGAAACAAGTGAAACAGCACCACCAAAATGTTTGGTGTGGGCAGCAATGTCGGCTAAGCATTTCATTGGTTCGTTTTTCTTCAACGGCGCCGGTCTCTGTGGAAAGCTGCATAACTATGCTTTGCGAAGAATTCATCCCTGCACTAGAAGCTAAAGGTGTTCTCATGGCATATCATGTACAAAAGAATGGGGCTCCTGCTCACACGGGAATGAAAACAGGAGAATTCATGACAGAAAATTTCCAAGACCAGTGGGTCAGCAATTTGGACCAATACCATGGCCGCCGTGAAGTCCAGATTTGACAACCTGCAATAACGCACTTTGGAGGATCTTGAAACCGGAAATAGTTGTTTAGAAAGCGAGAAATATAGCTCATCTGAAAGAAATCATTACAAGGGAATTTGTTAAATTCCTTACAAATATTCTCGAATCCATCAACAAGCGTACATTCAGACGACTGAACCTTTGTATTGTCAAGGGTGGGCTGCAGGTCGATCCCTATGACAATTAATTTGTGTATCCTACTACATACTGTTTAAACATTATTGTTTGTACACTCTAATTGTATAGTTTCATTTTTATGAGTATACTTCTCCTTATTATTAATATATTAATTTCATAAAAACTATTTTTCTGTATGTCATAGGAACTTTTGGAACACACTCTATATCTTATATAATTCCTTAATTAAAGTAAAAAATATTTCAAGCAAAATGGAACATTTACACTACATGTCATTTAAACACAAGTTGTAAATGCATGGTTTCAATATTGATAATAATTAGTTACGCTAAGGTATCAAACCTATATTTCAATTTGGTGTAATAAAAGTGTTGGAAAATTTCAAATAAAAATACAATATAAGTATAATAATAGGTTTATGGTATGCATGGCAAAAATCAATAGACCTTTATTTATTGTACTAACATCAAAATATGCATGACAAAAGTGTTCTTATCAATATTATAATATAATATATTATTATATACATCGATTAATGTATATATCATAGAACATATTATTACAGTATATTTTATTATAATATTCTTATTTGTTACTCATCATGCTAACAATATTCTATTATCCATTGCTTTTATTATGGACATATATATTAATACTGTATAATTAATAGTAAGCCATTGATATTTGCTGAATACAATGACTTAAATGTTTTAAAATAATTATGCATCTAATCAAAAAAATATCTATTCTATTTATTGCATGATATGATTAATAATAACCAAGTATTATTTTATCCCTCATCTTTCATTTTGCCTTTTATGCATATTTATTTTTATTTTTTATTTGCCCTTAGGAAGGTGATCATCCAGTGCTGCCACACCCTACCATTAAAAAATGATGTAGGCAAGAGAAAAAAAGTAGGGTATCCAAACAGATGCAAATAAATTGTATCGATGTATAATAACGCATGGAGTACATCCACCCCCAGAATGGAGGGCATACATTTTGTAAGGAGAATAAAGTGTAAAGGGATTTTAAATAAGTAAAATTATTAGAAAAAAAGGATGGAAGGAGAAGAGAGAAGAGTGTTACTGACAACCAAAGTTGGAGTGGCATCATTTTAATAAAATTTACCCATCCCCCCCCCCCCCCACTTACCTGTAGTAAAATCTTGGCTATGCATCTGCTTATGTCATATTAGACATGTCATACCCAGGACAAATACATTAGATTCAGTGAGCAGCACTCAAAATATACTCTCTCATAATATCCATTAAATATAAATTAAATATTATATGTAAATAAAGCATACTACAATCAAAATACATGTTAAACATAAACCAAGTAACTGTTTTATTATACATTATATGTACAGCATACTGAACTTCAATCTTCAATTCTATCTTTATTTTCTATATTAGAATTTATATCTTTTGTATTTTTGTCCATTAAAAAATTGTTTAACAACAAAAAATGTTGGATATACAAATAATAATGCCATAACAGAAGTTATACAGTTGCATAAGATTAATGAAATAATATCATTCCTTATAGTGTTATAACAAAACATAATCTAATTAATTAATAATATGGTAAGTCAAGATGAGATAAAGCAAAGTAATCAGACTCTGTATTTCCATTGTGATTCACACTGTCTCAATGTCTGGAACTGTTCAACGAGTTTGCCTCTTCTTCACACCCTTTATCACAGCAGCAATATTGCACCCTTGTGCAATTGAAGAAACTGCTCCAGAAAATAAGAAGGTAAAGGATGTTCCTAAAACATGCTGGGTGGAGAGAATTGATGCAATCATGGCAATGGTGGATCTGCATATGACTGTTGTTCACTGTTTTGAAGAGCCCATCTCAGCCACTTCAACACCTTAATAGCAATGGCTTGAATGACTGCACATATTTTGCAAAATTGAAGCAGGCCCTGCAATTCACGTCCATCGCATTAACTTTACAATGGGTACCTAGTCACTGTGGCCTTAAAGGCAATGAGACTGTGGACTATGCAGCCAAACAGGCAACAGCAACCAAACAACCCTAAGACACTGCAATAACTTAGAAGACAGCCAAGGTGCTGACTAAAAGTTGTTTCAAAGATGGAGTCACTTCCCACCAACTGCTCATAGAAACGTACGCCCATTGACATCACCCAGAAACAGGCAGGATCAGGTACTCTTAGCCCAATTGCACTCCAGGCACCACCATGGCCTTGCAGCCTTGTAAATAGGGGAGGCGACCAAAACTGACCAAGATGTCGCCGGAAGATCTGCATCATTGGCTTCAAGAATGCACAACCACATCAACCACCAGAACCTGCTGCTTCTTTGGGGGATCCTCCCCGCCACTATTCTTCTTTTCGAAAAGCCTAAAATGGTGTTGGCCTATGCTCACCATTTAATGGCATGAGGCCTGTACCAAAGTCAACAACAATCACTTCAACACCAGTCTTCACAGAGCCCATCTTGTCCACTTCAATACCGATCTCCACAGAGTCCATCTTGGTCACTTCAACACAAGTCTCCACAGAGCCCATCTTGGCCACTTCAATGGCAGTCTCCACAGAGCCCATCTTGGCCACTTCAATGCCAGTCTCCACAGAGTCAATCTCAGCCACTTCAACACCAGTTTTCACAGAGTCCATATATGTTGCTTGAATCGCCCAAGCCCACATCCCTATACCAAACTTTTACCAGCCTTAATCTTAACCAGTACATCCAAGGTGTTACACATCCTTTTAGTGGTTTGTGCCTTGACACAGTTTGGACCACTGACATGCATACAGTTTGTGCTGCAGATTACTTCTACTCTAATCATCTTCCAATTAGATGGGTAATCTGAGTTTTTTAGCTATCTAACACCTATTTACCCTCATATTAACTGGTGCCACATGACTTATCATAAACATCACCAGCTGCTGGCTTCAGCTAACTGGTCTGATATTTACCTCCCAGATATTACAATAGCACTCAGATCCTGGTCCTGAATATGAAAATAGATTTCTATCAGACTCCCAACAATAAGCAACAAATGAAACAAATTATTTACACTTATAATGGTTAGCTCCTGAAATAAAGCATTGTATCAACACAAGAAACAAAGTGGCCCATCTCATTAACATACAGACATCCCCATAACTGAGAACACTTTCAGCTACTTTGCAATAGTGTGGTCTCATCCATCCAAAGCTCCAAAAATCTATCCTTCCTGCAGGATTGGCAAATGCATGTGGTGACCCAAAGAAGGTGGGTCACCTGGGACTTACTAAATTCTATTCTAGGATGGAAAAAACATGCTTCCCCTCCAAACCACTTTTCACATCAATATATTAATGCCCCAAGAATGGCTGATTTTTTAGTTTTCCAAAATCAGTCAATAAAATCAAAAAGTGCCTTAAGGATCTCAAACCAGACAAAAGCACAGACCCTGACCCTGTGTGCCTTGATAGCTGGATCTAAATTACTGGCTCCTTTTGCTGCAGCACTGTTCAACAATATAGGTCAACTTTATAATATCAGTCAAAAGGTAACTATATAAATATAATTGATAGGTTATACATATATTATATAATGTCAATTTTCTAATATATGGGGACTCCATCTTTTATGACTTGATGAAACAAAGTAACCAAATCTAACTGACATTACATGTACATCCCATCAATTTTTTTTATATGGCAGTTTTGATATAGTTACATTTTGACCTGATATATATACATGACTAACTGGCTCTAATCACCCTCTGGGCCTCAATTTGAAAACCTTACATTTTATAAAATTGTGCAGTATTTACATAGGCCCCTTTGCATAACTGTTATATTTATTAATGTATATATACATTATAAAGTATACATTATATATGTACATGACAACTTTAGTTGTCATATTTAATTCATATATGTTGTTTTCCCTATATATAAAATAATATGTATGTCTATTAAATCTTAATTTTAATAAACCTGTAATATATTATAAATCATTTTTGAATATGTATAAACTTTATTTATCTGCATTAAACATATTTTATTTATTTTTTGGTCTGGTGTAATAGCCATTACAAATTTATTATACCAAACAGTGCCATGTAATAAATAGCCACAGGGCATTTAATTATTATTTATATAGTTATATTATAAGTCTAACTAAAAAAATTGAATTATACAAGAAATAAAATTAAAAATTGTAAATGGAAAAAATAATTTATAATAATAACATAGTTGAATGATGCCATAATTGTACATATTCTGTTTATATACTTTATTTTTAATGTACAATTTGTGAATTTTAAGAATTTAATTAAGTTGAGCATTTAGAAGTGCTACTACTAGTTAAGTACTAAGACATAAATAAGATTGCCATAAAAAGCTATACTCAAAAATATAGTTAACTGTTTCAATTATAAATTTCACTTGTAATGGAAGTTGTTGTCTTATTAAGCAGGAAGTTCTATTGTATTTGTAATAGCCACTACCATTAATTTTACTAGACATTTTACATTAAGAAGAAATTAGATATTACAAGAGTGATAATTACAAGTCTATAATTAGGGACCTCTTCAAAAATTAATTTAAGTTTTGTTAAGAATGATTCATTGTAATAAGGCACATACTATACATTATGTAACTATTGTGTGTTCCTATAGTCCAAGCAGGGGGTCTGGACCCCCCTCTCCCCCCCCCCCCCTGAGAAAGTAGACTTTCCCCACCCCTAAGAATGACTTTTTTATAAATATGTATAAAATGTCTTTTTTTAAATTATCTGTCAAAGTCATGGTAAAAAATATATCTTTTTGTTTTGTTTTACTATTTTGTTTTCTAATATTTATTACAAAAATTACTTGGATTATGCACAACTTGCTGGATTGGGCGTCATGAGTGTATTCAACCTTGTATTCACTATTCAAGTACATACTAGTCATGCTCGATGCAATTACAAACCCCAATGACTATACTAATCATAGAAATAGATTGTTTTACTTTTCCTTTTACCTAGAAGGAACATTGGTTTAAAATAGCAGCAACAACGTGTACACTCAGAGTTGGTCAACTATTATGCCACGACATTGTTCATCTTATGGCTGCAACAACAGAGACGTTTTTGCAAATAGTCATCTATTATTTCATAAGTAAGTATCAATACTATTCATTATCAAATGCCAGGGGCGTATCTACCATGTACGCACGTACGCACGTGCGTACACTTTGTAAAGTGTGCCCTGTGCCCTTCTGTAAATGTAAAAAGGACTAGTAAGAAATCGGTTTGTTTAAAATAATAAAATATTTTACATGGTCAAATATTTAAAATAAGGTCGATCATGCCAACTGAAATTAGAAATAAACGAAAAAAAGCAATATTGCGTGCACAGTCAGCATCAAAATGTCGAAAACTCACAGAAATATTTAAAAGGTAAGTGCAAAGTTATAACTTTTGTTCATAAGTATTTTTTGGTAACTTTGATAACAATAGGTAATAGGATATTTACTTTTAAGTTAATACTAGGTTTATCAGGTACACTACTTTAGTACTGACAGTAGTTCATAATTATACATGTAGTCCCATATTATACAGTGCTAACTTTTAATGTAACGTATGTATATAATATATACTGTTATTTGTAACAAAATAACTGAATAAAGTTATATACATTAAACGTTTATATATAATTTAAATAAAACAATAGAGTCAGAACCCAGATTAGAACTCGAGGTCTTTTGCTTCTGAAGCGAACGCTCTAACCGCTGAGCTACGCATTCTCTTGCTTCAAGTGAAGAATGAATTTAACGTATATCTTTCATAGAAATTGTATTATAAAGTTTGTGACGTGCAATACCGTGCTAGCCAATTAGCGATAGCCGTTAGCTATCTGGTGCGTCTTATAATAAACAGTCTGACAGGCAAATGGTGGCTTCCATATATCACTTTCTATTAGTGAGACTTGATTATTAATATATAATAATAGTATATTATGGCAAACTTGCACAAAAGTAAATTAATTGTATTAACTTGGACCTTTTTTATTTTTTATTTTAGACCAGCTGCCCCCGACGTATCAACGGGTGCCTCTGTCTCCTCGAATGCTGCCCCAACATATCAACGGGTGCCTCTGTCTCCTCAAATGCTGCCCCCAACATATCACCGGGTGCCTCTGTCTCCTCGAATGCTGCCCCCAACATATCACCGGGTGCCTCTATCTGATCCTCGAATGCTGCCCCAACATATCACCGGGTGCCTCTGTCTCCTCAAATGCTGCCCCCAACATATCACCGGGTGCCTCTATCTGATCCTCGAATGCTGCCCTAACATATCACCGGGTGCCCCTAGCTCTTCCGCGCCAAAAAACATCAGTCAGTAACGGTCCTTCATATCCTAATGTATATGAGAGACGCGAATTCAGTTTAACAGACATTGACAAAGTATCCATTTTATAGGGCCAGTGGAATTTTCAAAGTTTGATTAAATTTGAATTTCAGCAAAGAAACATAACGGGAAAGATGCATAAATGTAACCCAATTATACTTAAAAAAACTGAGTGGTTACGTTTCAGTCCATCATCAAACGTTGTATACTGTGGTTATTGTTTTCTATTTGGTTCGAAGCATATGCAAACTGGAGACTGGTCCAGAAAATTAATAACCGACATGAAGCTGACTCAAATATTATCATAAAACTGCAGTTGTACGTGGAGAAGAATTTCTCAAAATTCACTGTGGTGATCGACAAAGCATTCGTGAAGATATTGCGCGGTATACAACTCGCCGAAAAAGTTGCAATAAACAGAGCGGTTTTGATGTGCGTCTCTGAAATACTAGTATTGCTTAGCAAGCAAAATATCGCCATTCGTGGGCACACTCCAGAGGAAAGCAATTTTCGGGCATTTATTTCTTTTGCGTCTGCAAGAGATGATGTCTTACGAAACAAATTTGGAAGGAAATAGTAAGAAACTGCAACGATGCTCCGTGTTTCTCATTCATTGCAGACGAGTCCACAGATATCGGAGTAAAGGAGCAAATTTCAATATGTTTACGTTTTCTTCAGCAGGAAGATGGTACTCACACACTTCGTGAGGAATTTCTTGGATTTGTACATGCAGACACAGGAGTAAATGCTGCAGCATTGACAACAAAATTCGTGGAATCTCTCAACAAGCATGGAATAAAGTTGGAAAATATGCGAGCTCAAGGTTATGATGGGGCAAAAGTTATGAGTGGACATGTCAGTGGCGTTCAAACTCGCATACGCCAAATAATCCCTAAAGCACTGTACATTCATTGTCGCCCGCACATTTTAAACTTGTGCATTGTTCACTCTTCGAGTATTCCTCTTGTCAGAAATGTTATATCGACAATAGAAGAGGTGTCACTTGCTTTTAAATTTTCGGCCAAGCGAGTGCTAGCATTTCAAGAACAACTCGAAATCCACGAAGAAATAAAAGGTGAAATGGGAAGACGAACGAAATTGAAAATATTTTGCCAGACTCGCTGGGCATCCCGTGCTGATTGTCTAGCCGTCTTCGTCACAGGATTTCATGTCGTTGCGGACGCTCTGAAATATGTTGGTGATCTTGGAGACAGCAAAGCTCGGGCACTCCATGCATCGATCATTAAGTGGGACTTCATCCTTGCCACCATTGTCTTGCAACATGTATTTGCGTACACTCAAAGTCTATCCGTGGCTCTCCAAAAGGCGGATTTAGATTTAGTCGCAGCGTCCAGGGAAGCAGAAGTATGTGTCTCTGCTCTTCTAGCAGACAGAAATAACGAATCTGTGTGGGACAGTCTACTTAAAAAGACAAACTCTATTACAGAAAAGTACGACATTGAGCCATCAACCCCAAGAAGAGCTTCAAAACAACAACATAGAAACAATGTTGAGGCCGACACACCGAGGGAGTACTGGAAACGTACCTTGTATCTACCATTCATCGATCATCTGACGAGTGAAATGCGTGATAAACTAATGGCACCACTTCCAGGCTTTCAAGCACAGTTTCTTATTCCTGATAAATTGGAGTTCATGAACGAATCGGAAGTTGATCAAATCTACCAACACTTTGGTGAAGACATGAACATTTCAAAAGAAGAATTCTCTAATGAGGTAAACAGATGGAAACAGAAGTGGCGAAGCACGTGCAATCTTCCAACAACCTTGATAGATTCCCTGGACAAAGCAAATCCCATATTTTATCCAGGAATCTATTGTGCTCTAGCAACTCTTCTCACTTATCCAGTGTCATCTTGTGTTGCAGAACGTAGTTTCAGTGCGATGAAACGTATAAAAACTCCACTTCGAAACACTATGAGTGGTGATCGACTGTCAGCGCTGGCACTGCTTCATATCCACAAACATAAGGACATTGATTTAGATAAAATTGTGAACATGTTTGCTTCTGCAAAACAAAGGAGGCTTGAGTTTATGTAAATGCATATATATCTATACATACTATTTGACCTTTATGTTATTATAATGCACAATACCTATACCTTGAAAATATGTATATATGTAACCGATATCTGAGTAACCAGTAGCATATCCCAAGTGTCACCAAACATCGCTTTCAGTGTGTTTCCTGAAGAGAACTGCAGCGAGGGATATTGTCTTTCTGAAAGTCAAGAGCGTACTTTGTCTATCTTTGAATACTAAAAGAAAATCAGACGGAAGTACATCATCTGTGGTCACAAACAAATCTAATACATGAATAAATAGTAATATAATCCACTGAATGAATTATATTCCACAACTGAAATAGATATTTAAAAATTCGTGTAAAATCAAAATATGTTTTATATTTATTATACATCATATTCATTGAACAATAAAAAGTCGTTTCATTATTTCATAGCCATTTCACCATGACTAATATGATGTAATTATCATGGAAAGCTCGGATAAATTGAAAAAATATATTTTCAACTATTTTCAAATAATCAATGAACACATTATATTGAATTTGTTTTGTTAAAGTTCTCAAATATAAATTTAGATTTTTTGGATTTAGAACTCTTTTAGAGCATGGCTTATTGTTCGACAAGACCATTCTATAAACAGAAACGTTGAATTCTTTACAAGAATAATATACAAGAATCTCTCGTTTTTACATACTTTTGTGTGTCAAATTATTTCTCCTAACTCTTTCTTCTCTCATTTCATTATTATATATATTTAACTGAATTTAAATTTAAATCTAAAACATACTTTTATTAATATTTAGAATATTCTACTTTTTGTTCATCATTCTTAAATTCGGGTATTCATTTTGTATTATTAATGTATTTATAATTTACAATTTATTCGAACATTTATCACTTCGCAAGTGTTTATGTATGTAATACCACTTTAAAATAATGTTTTCTGCATATTTTGATCGTGATTATGTATTGATAAACTATGGTATTGCTATTTCTATTTATTAAGTCTATTTTTTATACATTTTATATTAATATTTTATTTTACTTTATACATTCACATGTAATGAGAAAATTAAAGTTAATTATACTAATATTTAAAAATATATTCAACATCTATATATTTTTTCATAGTTTAATATTATTTTAATTTTTGTAATAAAATAATTTTAATACATAATTAAATCATCCTTCTTACATTTAAAAGTTTTCTTGTGCTTCAGTTTTTATAATGTAAGCAACATGTTATTATAATTAAATAAATATACACGCCAATACTATATACTCGTATATAAATAATATTCATATTTTCATATTTTTAAATAAATTAGTAAATAAATTCGTTATTTCTTCTGGTATTTTCAAATCTAAAAACTTAAATATTATATATACTATACTAGATACCATCCATTCTATTAAAATATTATATAAAAATTCTAATAGAGCCCTACCGATAATTGTAAGAATGATCAAAATAGATTGATTTTTTTATGATTTTTTAATCTATTGGGAATCTAACGTATCAATATTTGAAATAACTCAAAAGTACGTACTTTAATGTTGTTTCAAACATTCTTAAGAATATCAGATTTATATATCATTTAATAATAATATAACCTTAATTTTCAATTCATATTATATATTTAAAGTATAGTAAGCTTAACTTTTTTGTATCAATAAATATGAAGACAGTAAAGCAAAACCTTGTACGCCCAATAAATAATATTTAAAATTATATGAAAGGTGTTATTTATATTTCGCGCTCACCTATGGCTCGATATAGGTACGTACTAATGCTCAAACAAAACCAACCTGGGGATGAGAAAATGAATTTAATTCTTGAAAATAATAGAAAATAGTTATATAATTTATAGATAACAATATCAATTTTTTCCACTTTTTAATTAATTTCTGTTTCATTGATATGAATTCCATGTTTCAATTGTTATTATTATTATATACAAATGTGTCTTTACAAATTCTACACGTGATACTATCGATTCTATACCTTGCTTCATTTTAACATAAGAAAATTGAAGTTAAATTTTAAGGAAATAACTCGCTAATGGCATAAATAGTAATTTGTATACATGCTAATAATTTCTAATTGAGTATTGTTTTTTATTTTTATTTGTAGGCACATGAATTAGTATATATCTTAAATTACAGAGCTATACAAATAATCTGTTACGTATAATACATATACATATAAATTTATTAATCAGATTTCATTTATAAATTTTATAAATTATACTATTTATCAATGAAAGAATAATCGAATTAATGATTCCCCTTAGAATCGGTAGTCAATAAAGTACGAAGCGTTGTATATTTTATTTCTAAATATCTTATATGTTTGCTCATCAATTTAATCACATGATTAGTTACAATAAGAAGTGCCTATTTATATGAAGAAAAAACACATTTTTTAATGTATAAAGGCGTCACAGTAGTAATTAATAAAGAAAAATGACAATGAAAAAGTGATTTTATGGCGTTTGAAAGTATTCCTAAATAGATATAACAGCGGTCATATTCATACGAAAAAAAACATTACAGTGTTCATTTATAACAGAGAGGAGCAAAAAGTTAAGTCAAATTCTACAGTCAAGTTTTATAGAGAAGTTTTCCTTCTGTTCACTGCTATTTATAATTAATACGACAGCTGGGTGTTTCAACTGTAAATATATTATAAATATGAAACTGTCCACGTCTAATACTGATATGATTAATTACGGTAGAATATACAAACTAAACATAGAAAGAGAAGTTTTATTCACATGTAAATAACATTTATCTACAATTAGTGATGCTATTTTACGAATAATGAGAATGTATTTATCGAAATATTTAAGAAAACAAATTTTGAATATGGCGTCATTTTTAGTCTCTAAATATAACATGTCAATTGTATTTAACAATTAGTTAATAAATACGTATTTCAATATATATAAAAGAAGTGCATCTTTGAGATAAATCAATGATTTTTGTTTGATGTTTCTTATTCTTTTATACTGTTTGAATAAAGCTTCATTGTTACCCTTTCTCCCAGAAAAAACATTTATATTTTGTAATTTTGTGACCTAAACAATTTAGTATTCTGTAAGCATGGAATCGCTATTTACTTAAATCAATACAAATAGAATAAAGTTCAAATAAAAACATATATTTTTTAGGGAATGTACATAAACTCTTTCATCGAGCCAATATATTTCAGTCAATTTTTCTCCGTTAGCACTTGCAAATGAATGATCACATCTTAGTGCAAATTGGCATTTACTTTGCGTAATTACTTAATATATCCACAAGAAATACGTACATTAATGGAAGATAAATATGAAATACTATTATAGATGGGTGATTGTTGATGAGCAATTTATCATATTTATTTTCAAAGTAATGTTTATATGTGCTCAGAAGATTCGATTATTTAGATTTAGTTCGTCGAGCTTTTATGGAATATTTTGGATTCCCTACTTAAAGGCACTTTACTTTGAAAAGATTGTTTGACATATTCATTCATTAGCCGGGTAAACGTTTTGCTTGTTATACGTTCACCTTTATCAAAGCGATATCAGTGAATAATGACAGAGATTATTTAAGCCACCACAGAGAATTTCGTTAATCAAAATTAGGAAAAGAGAGTATAGATATGTAAAAGATTTTGAGATAATATATTTGTATGAAAATTATAGAAAATATTTTTTTTTTCACTTAATTGAATAATATTTTTGGATATATTATTTGAAACAAATCATTTTGAAAGAAATCCTGTTCTTTAGCTTACCAGAGTATTTCAACATTTGTAATAAGTGATACATTATTTTATCTGCATAAAAAGCTCTAGAATATATGGACATATGAAATATAATCAAAGAAATTAAAACAATTTGAAGTATTACATTGTATAGTAATAATAAATATATATTTTTTATGTAAGAAATCATATTATTTTGATATACATTACAAATATATTATGTATGATTTGATTTTCTCTCAATTTTTGTCTCAGGGGATGTATAAATGACATCATAAACACTCAGACATATGTAAATAAAATAAATTATTCAGATCAATAATTGTATGTATCAATACAATATAAAAGCAGAAAAGACAATCGAAGAAAATCATAACATAAAATTACATAATTAATGTTTATGTCATTTTTATAGTGGAAAAGTCACTTGGAATTTAAGAATGTTGTTATTATTATTTACAAGATGAACAAAATCCCATTTTATGTAACTTAAAATGAACAAAGTTGTTAATATATCGGTTTTCTCGATTGGATTTAGACATCGCATCAGTCAAAAACAAATGTAACTTAATCAAATTTTGACAGTCGAGGTATGCGATAGTAACTAGGCAACTATTAAATTGTACCTTCAAATATAAAAGCATCGCATTTGAAAATTTAAAATTTGGAAATGAAAATGTAAGTTAAATTAAAATAATCATACATTATTGAAGCATATTTTCACTTTTATAAAAGTCATATTTACCACAGTACAGGGCTTTCATAATGTGTGCTATTATGTGCTAAACTGTTTTGTTAAAACTTGAGTATAAATATAATGGATATACATAGTTCAAAATTTGTACCAGAAATGCAAAATGTTTAGATATTTCAGATACTTCTACAAATTAATTTGCCAGAATATTTCTATCTCAAAACCTCTATACTGTATGGTTAATTTATACTTTTAAAAATATATATGACAATATTCTTTTTTAAAACCTAAATATTACTTTTATATATTCTCAATTTGAAGCATTCATGATTTTGGATATTGTAAATTTTTCCCAATAAAAAGTAAACTAATAACAGCGAAATGCGACCTATATCCATAAAATACTAATCCATTTTTAATGGATACCAAATGTGTAAATATCGCAATCAACTTCTTCTCTTAGATATTGTACTATTTACATCAACATAAACATGTTTGATGTATAATACAATATTCATGCTTCAACCTATGTACTTCTATTAGGAAATCAAATTATTACTGGACAAAAAAATTAAAAGTAAGGCATCGTCATGCCAAGAACAAGAGCGTCAGCGATTAGCTTGCGAGATGATACCAGCTCATATAGCCATTAATGCTAAAAAAAATACATTGACCAATTTTTGACCGCTAAATAATAAAAATCTATTTTTGACCGCTAATTAAAAATCTCAATTTTGGTATTGATGTAATCATCTGGTGCACTTAAATGCACTGAAGTGGACTTCGAAAAGGTATTGAAATATGGATTGAAAAAACCACTTGAATTTAAAATAAAAATATTTTTAATAGGAGGTCCGAGCTTTCGATGCTACTCGC
>JAYRBW010075917.1:0-24956 GCA_036023295.1 Invenusta paracnida | reverse complement strand
AAATTGATACCTTTAATTTATTAGATAACACATTTAATTAAATACAGTTCTAAATTACTTTCTGAAAAGCTTGACAAGATTAAAAAACATAGTTAGCTCAAGTGAAATATATTTTTAAAGAGCTAACAAATTTTATGCTTATTTTAATTGTTTTATGATATGAGCTAACACACTTTTGCCATTTTTGGCTAATAATAATATTAATTAGGAACCCCAAAGGAGACTGGAAGTAACTTATTCGTATGATAAACATATATACTTCAAACACGTATACAATTAGCTTTCGTACTCACTTGCACCTCAACCGCAAACAAAAAAATCGCGATCATTTCCTCATACAAACAACTTTATTAATCTACGTAATCTAACCAAACTTTGGAGTCAAACTGTTTTTGTTTTTTATTGGTATAGTGCATGAATGGGAGGTTTCTTTGTTTGTAATGGGATAAGAAAATCATTAAACAACATTCTATCCGATTTCAAGAACTCCATGTAAATAAGTAACTATGGTGACTATAAAAAACTTTGAATTCTCTGGTATTTTGAAGTCTTTGAGACATCAAAATATTTTTTCGGGGCATTAAACTGTTTGATGGAGACAAATTTGAGTTGCAAAAATGAAAAAATGTCCTGCAGAAATTCCTCTACATCCCAGTGTTCAATAACACACAAAGCTTTTCAAAATAAATGAAAAATAATGAAGATTGCAGAAACCCATCTCAAGTAATCCAGAAGAACTGTGTTGTTTAACAGCTGTGTTAAGATTATTAAAGATGGACTTGTTGACATTTGGGTCATCACTACTTATTTGAATTAACATCTACAGTGGCAATCCAGATATAGTGGTTGGACCTGTGATGTTAGTATGTCCAAATAGCGGATGATGTGAAAATCACATTGTTTTACAACTAATTTTGTTGTGGTTTCACTATATTAATATAATATTTAATTATTTAAAACAAACATTTTTTCAAATGAAATATCTGTAAAAATCAAAGTTATAGTGTCATGTAGGTGTCATGTGCGTCTTTTTGTCCCAAATTAAAATTGGTTTTGTATATATTACCAACATTTTTTGTATACTAAAATGACATCCCTCATTTATAATTTATTGAATTATACTTTGTCTAAATAATTATTAGTCTTTACATGCCACCGAAAAAACAGAATTTGATCACAAAAAATGAAGCATAATGTGCACACTTTGAAAATCAGTCGAAATAATGTTTTGATGCTCAACATATTTATTAAAATTGAAGGATGTGACATTCCTAATATTATAAGTATTATATAATATTGAAGTAAAAAATTATAAATTATTGATATCAAATATTAAGAATTTATTTATTTTGTCAAATTTTAAGAACACAGGCTTGCAATATTGGAAACACTTTACTAAAAATAACGAAGCAAATTTGCAAAAATTTGAACTTACACTCCGCGCACGAGATCTGTGATGGTTTCACTAACAGCATCATCCCCAGCAATTGAATAGTTCTTGCTCCTCTCGTCCAATAACTCAACAAATTTAGCCGGAAACCAACCACGCAGGCCATTCAACTCCCCAATCCAACAGTGCTCGTCACGCATGCTCACCACCGTGATAATATCGTTCTTTCGAAAACCCAACTCATCGTCGTCATTTCGTTCAAAATCCAGTAAGGCCTTTCCCCGTCGACGCCTATTCCGCGCTACCTGGACGTAGTTGTCAAGGTCACGCGCGTGACTGTCAAGAGTGTAGTCAGGCTGAGTGTTCACCTTTACGTTTCGTGGGTCCATCGACTGGAAGTGGCGGACGATCTGAAGGATGGAGTTGCGCAGGTCGACAAGCATCTCTGTCTGTTTGATGTTCTTGGCCCGATTGTCCGCGTCATCTCCGTCTCCCCAGAGCCAAAGGGCTAGAAGGGACCGAGAGCGCTTCAGTTGCCGCTTGTTTAGGTGCTGTGATCAGTTGAATTGGAAAATAGTTAAATTAGTTCGGTTGTAAATAAGCTTTTAAATAAGTATTTTAGAAATATCTTTTTAATTAAGTAAACATACTGTTTAATAGACCATGACAAAAACAAAGGTAAAATTAATGTTCACATCAAATACGAAAATAATCACTACAAGTTAATAAGCCAATAAAATGCGACATTCTATGGGTTTATTGATAAGTAACAGTTCTGCTTCCTTATTATAATATTTTTAGCTGCGGGGCAATTTTAAGATTTTTTTCCTTAAATCGCTTCCATAATTATTTGGCGCTTAGTGTGTACAAATAATTGCTGCCTTCATACGTTGTATTAAGTATTGTTAAATGCTGTCGAAAAATTATAAAATTACGGCATTTCTAAACATTTATGAATATTATATTATATTTTTATTATATTATTTGTTTATTTATTTATGTGCGATATCTTAAGTTTAAGATATTTATTCAGTGATAAATAATGTATTATATTAATAGTAATTTGATAACTTCTACGCTAATAATTTATATTAAGATCTGAGATCAAAATGCACAAGTATTTGAGGAATCCAACAAAATTTGCTTTTATACAGTTAGATGTTTCAAGAAATCAGGCAATAATTAAGCTTACATACATATATATATAGAGATAATGAACAAATTTAGACGATTTAATCAAAGGGCTTTATGAGCAAATCAAGAAATTCTGCAATCAACTGAATAAGAAAATTGATAATTTCAAATAATTTAGATATTTCATCAATTGTAAAACATTTATAAATAATTGAATCCAATATTCCACAGCAAGATCATTCCACTCTGAAAATATTTTGTAAGAATTTAGATATATTATATAACTTATTATTTATATTATATTATATATTTATATAATTATTATAACGCACATAATGTCATGGTTATAGTTATATGGTGGTCTAAAATTTCAATATTGAATGAAAAACTATTTGTTTATTTTTTGGAAACTCACGTTCACCAACCAGAAATAAATATCAATAAATTAAAACTACATTATATTTACCTTTATTTTTGTTTACACATGCAATTACTATTAGTATTCTCTTGGAAACTTAATAGCTATTAAAAAGAATTTTTTTATTCATGACGTCATAATAAAATAAAATACACACAATCTATAAATTTTGAATGTATCATCCCTTAAGCAAGTTTCTTTTTAAATAGATAACACGAAATTATAGTCAGAAACATAAATTATGTAAATGATCATTGAACAATGGTGTTCCTATTTTTATGAAAATTATAAAAATGTGTTTACTACTACTAATTTGTTGAATAATTGTTAGTTAAATTACTTTTCGCCCGTTTGCGACTTTTAAAAATATCATTAATTAATATATCTGAAAGTTAATAATATAATTTTTTTTCCTTCAATGTAAAACCAAAATCAAAGACAAGATTCCACAAATGAAAATAAAAAAAAATAAGAATTGCAACAAACTTTAACACAATATCAATGTCATACTAATTCAAATAAAAACCAACAGTGTAGCTATAATTTTTAATACTTACTGGATTAATAACAGTTCTATCACCGTCCAAATTATATGCATGGCCCTTTCGGCTCCTACTAATATCCTTACTCAATTCAATAAAGGGATTTTTTCTCTTCCCAACTGTAAGACAATCCATCCAACAGCAAACAACTCGTGGTGTTACTTGCTACAGTATTTCAATAAAAAATCCAAACAAGTGAATGATAAATGGCAGTGGATAAATAGATACACAAGACATTTCGAACTTACAAGAATCAAAAGGAAATAAACATAATAATTCACGATTTCACAAGACGTGGAATTACATGATATACGAAGAAATGTAGGCACTTGTCGCTCAACGAATATTAATTATATTGTAATCAGTACGGCATCTGTCTGTTTCGCTTACGTTATTACAGAACATTGCAATAAATAAATAAATACTCGTTAGTTAAGCATGCTCTGCATGCCCCAAATACGACGGACAAAGCAATAATCACAGCGTTTAACGTTTTATTGCGTTATCGATTGATCCGATAAATTTAAAATCAATACTTTAATTTAGTCAATAAAATAGTCAATTAGTCAATTGAAAGCTAATTTAAAAAATTCTTGCATTATACGTCATAGTCAGAAATTCATTTAGTTCAATGGAGTAACAGCTGTATTATAGGGTACGGCTACTTAATGTTTATGCATAAATCGTTTTTAGAAGAAAAAAAGTTAATTGTAGCTTTTGTACTAGAATAGCACCACATTCTATACGTGCTTGCATGTAAAAATATTTATAACAAATTTATATATAATGTAACTACTTAGTTAAAAGAACATATAAACTACCTCATATATAAATAAGCATGCTTTAAAAATAAATCTAAGAAGTACCTAAGTAGATAAGCAAGCAGTAAAAAAATATTTAAATAGGTACAAATTAAATAAATGTTTCCAAGAATAGTTTGTAACATTAGTAAAAAATTAAATATCATTGATTTTTAGATAAATTAATAATATTTTACATAATATTATTAGAATGGGATGGATATAATAGACCAAATAAATGAAATAAATATAGCATGGTTACTTTTATAACTCTTACCAATGAAAAACAAAATTCATCATGCTTTGATATGGTAATTAATTATTCTTAATTATTTATTTTTAATACTAATTATATTGTATATATATATATTATATTATATTTTTTATTACTATTAAATACATAAATATATATTACAAATGTGTGTATCATTATACAGATCATATTATTATGTTCACGAATATAATTATTTTTACAATACTGATAAATCAAACATAAATCAGGTTATTGTTGAGAATTTAAAAATTATATCCTGACAAAAAACGTGGCTCCATCGTTATTTAAGAAAATCATAAAATATATTGAATATATGTACATTAATTGTAAATTATAAATATACATTGTTTTAATTCAAGTTGTTCAGTTTGTACAAATTTATACTCTATATGATAGATTCAAAGTATATATAATATAGCTACATTCTATATACATACATAGGTATATACAGAAAGCTGTGGAGCCATGATAGCCTACATCCTCACTGGACATGATACTTAGAGAGATATACGAAAAACTTATATAAGAAGACTAAATTGAATGCTCGAACAAATGTTTGTTTAGCATACTATTCCACTATGCTAAAATTATAAGAAAAAACTTTGAGAGTATTTTCACCTACAGTGTCTCGGCTAACTTACAGTAAAAATGGTAAAATAGTACAATAACTTCAACAAGATTTACAGTTTGTCGTTCCACCATTCACAAACTTTGCCAGAGTAAACGATAAGTTTACGAAAAATAAACAGATTTAATTGATGGTTTTCCTCAGCACTCAAGAATATTTTGAATATCAATTCCACGGCAAAATAGGAATCTCAAGCGTTTATTCTATTAAATACAAGACTTAAACCAAGGATATTTTATAAAAGATGGACTATATAACCTACTGACATCTACTACCGCCAAGATCTGCACTTGTGAAGGCTCAATCCGGTCTCATGCCCGCGGCTTCAATGCTCATCACAGCGACTCTCCTACTCGCCACTGCTTCCTCGTGCGGCTTATTCAAACCTTCTACCGCAAGACGAAGCGATACTTTATGATGGAAAGTATACTATATACACAATATCCAAACTTCAACTCCGATAGGAAGCCCAAGGACTTTTCCCTTATAATTTTTACTACAGTTATATATTATTATATTTGGTATTACATCTTACTATCAGGATTTAGAAATTTGTTCTCATCAGGGGGTTTGAATATGTTGATAAGTTGTAAAAGGTAACAAGTGGGGCGGAAAATTGTTCAGTGTGGAACCATAATTTCTGGTCGATGTGTAGTGTAGATTGTTGGCCGAGATGTTGATCTAAAATATATCGGAAATTTTTAATCACTAAAAAGACGATAAACAATCTACACTAGAAACATCGACCAGAAATTATGGTTCTACACTGAACAATTTTCCGCCCCACTTGTTACCTTTTACAACTTATCAACATATTGAAACCCCCTGATGAGAACAAATTCATATCTTCTTGCCTTGTTTTGTAACTTATGTAAAACAAGGATTAAAGAACTACATACGTTTTTTATTTATTTTATATATCTACAAAAACCTTATTAATAACACTATATCACTAATAAATTAAATAATGAAAATGAAAAAAAACTACAAAATATATCTGCAATCCTAAATATATTAGAATTAGAATCCTGTATATAATTCATAATCCAGAATTATAAGACTAGTTAGTCGAGTTTATTTCAGCATACCACTATAGTATATAACAAGATTTTAAATATATAATTTTGTAGGCAGTAAATAATAACTATCGAATAATTCTCTAAAATGAGATCTAGAGGGCACCTGTTTCGGAAGATTCCGAGAAGAATCAGGATTCACAAGAGCTCCTTCATCAGCCATTAAATGCGCTAAGTGGCGCCTTCGACGAATATCCACATCTTCTTCTGTTAGTGATCCCGCGATTGAAAATGCCAGCTAGAGACAGTAAATTGTATATTTAACTAATAGGTCATACATCTGTGCATATATGTATGTATGTATAAATGAATTATATCACATTATATTATTTTAAACATATTTGTTATTTAAACATAACAAAAAAGTGAAACCAATTAACAAATTGTTTATAATAGCAAGCAATAAATGTTCAAATGGTCCATTTAAAAGGTTATATATATTATTTGAATTTGGGTTTATCATATAAATTTTCAATAAAGAACATACTAGCTGATAGAGGAGCTTAAAGCTTACATATAATTATGCAGATTTTATTTAGAATACAAAATTATACCGAATAATATACCCAAAGTAAATTTTTAAAAAATTATTTAAATCAATTTAAATATAAAACAATATTCGATTTGCTTTGCATGGGTCACTAGTCCAAACGGATTTATAAGAAAGCCTACGAGCTTAGATCTAAACATTTCTTACTTCAATCAAATTCTCCACATCCGTGATTTCCGACGGTCCATCAGAAAGACAATTAAAGATCTGGGCAGAATTGTCAAACGATAGGAGTTCTACTTCCTAAGTGGAGAAGGGAGGAAGAAATAAAAACTGATAAAATGAAATATAAAAGAATAAGTGTACTTTGTAAAATGAGTATTACAACGTACTTTAATTTTTAAAATAGCCAAGGTTGTTTGAAATAGCATCAAGGACCCTTCATAGAAGAAAATATCCCAAGTACGCAGAACGACTCTAATATGAACGACACTTGCAAATATTGTGAGAAACCAGTGCAAACTGATAAGAGAGAGCTCTGAAATTAAAATAATATATTATTATACTACTTATTATTATAACAGTAGTATACGTTCATTGATAAATAAAATGTCCAAACCAAACATAGACTAAAACATATATAAACTATTTTTGAAAAGTACTATAATTTTAAGCAACATCATTTCAACAACATTCATTAAACGTTTCATGATAAACGTTTGAAGTATTTATTGAAAACAAAAACAATGATTAAAATATATTAATTGTTTGGAAAAAGTGGGGAAAAATACAAAAATGCAAAATAAGTAATATCAATTACACATAGTGAGTGAATCCACAAATACTAGCATATAATAAAATAGTTTGTAATCTATTTATTTTACTGTTCATAAATAAAAATCGATTAATATAAATAGATTTAATAAGATTATAAATGAAATAAGAAATAAAAATAGTGTATAATGTGAAAAAATATTTGTATTAAACTAAATTGCACAGGTTTATCCAAGCGTGTTTGTTTCAATATTTATTAAAAACTAGGCAATTTTTATTGCTGTTGTGTACCTATTGACAACAATGATAATGCAACATGAGAAATTATGAACTAGGTTTCAAATTAATGTTCTAAAAGGTTGCTGTATAATTTTTAATACATATTTGTAAAACTTAAAATATAGTAACAATTAAATCAAGTCATTATATTTCTTGTTTCTTTTATTTTTACTATATATTTATGAAATTACAAATTCTAGTCTAGTGGTTAGTAATATTAATAAATATTTAAAATATTCGAGAAAATTACGTGTAATACAAAATATAGCTTAAATGTTCAGCATGCACAAATCTAATAAATAGGTAAATAATAAAATACATGTTAAACGTTCACCTGTCAAATGTACACGGTATACCCAACATTAATTGTTTTCATTTACATCAGTCATGAATACAACTATTGGTAAATTTAGTTATGGAACCACAAAAGTAATGACATTGTCGTCATATTTATTATGTTACGGTAAAAAAAATCGCATCTCATAAGAAAAGCGCTAAAATTTCGAAAAATATATGAATTACTAATGTGTATGAAATATCTCCAGAAGTATTGAACACATGTTTAAAGTTTATTGACACTCATCAGACACAATTTAGACCGCTATTGATTTTTGAATCAAGAAATATAACATTTGAGTACTTGTTAACTTTATACTCTCGAAAATGTTTTGCATACTATAACCAAAAGTATTACAATTTTAAACAAGATCAAAATACGAATCTATGTAATATTTTTTAATCAATGTCTTCGTCAACGAGTCTTTTAAAATCCAAGAGAAAAAAGCTACATGAAAATCACAGGAATTAATACAGGAATTTTAGAATATTAATAATAGATATATTATATCTAATTGAAATATGAATTTTAATAACAAATATTTAGAACCTAAACAACATGAATATTTGTTCGCTATTCTAGCAGCTTTACGAATATTATGCTTACGTTGCTAAAAATAGATGTTGAGTATTATACTCAATTATAAACACTTACAATGTAGATCAGTACTTGTATAAGATACGAGAATCAGTTTACGAATGATGCCACTAAAAATAAGCAGCGCTATTAAGTGTTCAGGCTTTTTGTTATATAATTGCTATTGATGGTTTTTCAAATAACAAAAAGATGGCTTCAGTTTGGACCGCATTTAACGGAAATATCGTTGATGATAATGAAATTGTGAATTACCGTTTTGAAGAAGTATTAAAATTTTGTATGAATATTGAATAAATTATGTAATATACCTAATATATAATTCATTCAAAATTATATGCAACAATGTTAGGTTATTAAATTTTGTGATTATTTATCTATATTTTCAAAGTGAAATATTATAGTAAGGTTACTTACTATTAATAACAATTTAGGATAATTAATAGTACGAATAACTTTTTGTAAACACTGTGAGTTACAAATATGGATAGTAGGTACTTATAGTGTCGATGAAGAGGTATGTAGAATAAGAATTAGGGAAACCGAACCTACTTCACAGATTAGCCCTATTATATAAATATATTGATCAAAAGTTTGGCATTCAATCAAATCTTTAACATGGTATGGTGGAATGAATAACGACAATTAACATAAGCCTGATTAGTAAATATATTGTTTAATTTTTCATTTTATCAAGATATCACTCTGCTGTGATTATAATTGATTTGGAGAATAGTGATAATTTAATCAACCGTAATATTCAAAGGATTTAGTTGACTGCCAAAAGCTATGAATTTTTAAATTTACATTATAAGGTTGTATCTATAATTTCACATAGAATATAATCTACTGAATGTCCCTAATAAATGTTAAACAACTACGCATCCCCAAATCGCAGTAGCATACATCAGTAGTATATTGAAATTTCCATAATAATAATATATCTATAGTTTTTGACTTGGAACAATATTAATGAAGTTGTGAATCTTCTAAGATAGATGGATGACACTAACCAATGTCGTGCTCCTTGAGTAGAGCATCTACCTCGGGTGTGTACATAGGGAGGAGGTCCCTCAGCACGCGTTGGTCTGCCTGGACACCGAGGAGTGTGGAGGAGAAGTAGGAGGCGGGAAGCAGGTCTTCGATGATCGCACACATCATCCAGAAGGTCTCCTCCTCCTCCATCACAAGGAGCAAATTGGCCACGATCTATATCTCACAGCAATGGAAATTAATTTATCAATTAACTTCCAGTAAAAATATTGATTTTAGTAAGGGATTGATTAGTAAAAGGATCGATAAGGGTGGAATGCAAAATCTTAAGATGGAGATCTTAAGCTGAAGATCTTAGGACTTCTCTAAATTTCAAAGAACGAAAAAAAAATGTTGATTTAATTTTTTTGAAAAATCGTTGCTACGTTAGTTTATCTGATCTCCCCTCTCCCGGACATCGGTATGGATAGGGTTAAAATACATTAACTAGACATAAATCCACTTTTGTGTGAATATTATTTAATTTTAGTTAGATAGAACATTAAAACATATTGATTTAAATATTCGTTTTCAATATTTTCGGTTAAAAATGTTTGGATTCAATATGTAAGGCTGAAACGAACAATATTTCAACGATCTAACAACAGGCTGCGCTCAATATTGATACCTATAAACTGTCCCCAACAAAGATATACTGTATGATAATACCGTAAAATTAGAGACAACAAGTATGTACATACTTTAAGTACATATAATGGAATGTTACCAAACAGAAAATTCTTAAAATAAATATTGAGAGTAGAATAAGCATAATAATTCAGTTCTAATTGCTTAAAGGTGAACTACTGTTTTATCCCTTGTATTGATTTAGAGCTATGAGCTTTTAAATACACAAATTACACTATGAATAAAAGTATTAAATATATGTATGTATGTTATTTATTTATTTATTGTTCATTTATATAAAAATAATTTCTACGTGTTGTTTTATTATTAAGTAGCATGCTACATTAAACTTATGAGTAAAGAGTAATAATATATATAACAACTAAGCACGTGAATAATTTTTGTTTACAAAAGTAGATTAAAGTTCCACCAAGCCCAAATAGAAAAAAACTTGCTTTAAGATATATTTTTAGAAAGTGAAGTTATTTATCTCAGAGAAAATTTAAAAATCCTTCTGGAATTTCACTGTTTGAATAAATAAGTTATTTATCTAGTGTCTGTTAAATTAAATAAACTATAATTGAAAATATGAGCCAACACATTTTTGGGGTTACAAAATGAAAAAACCTCTATTCTGAACAAATAATTTATGTCTGAATAAACAAGTAGAATTTTTTTAAATATTATCTTGTATAGTATATATTGATTAATTGGTTTTATAAAACCAGTTATATATTTAAAACCTTAGGCAACAATAGAAACAATTATGAAAATATACACACTATAATTTGCGTCATTTATATCTCTTTAAAATTACATAATATCATTTAACAGTAAAACTTTTTTTTGTGAAAAATAGTTAACAATTATTTTCCCATTTTAAACCAGAAATTATCTATCTTGCCCATTATTTTTAATATGTAGAATGAGACTAATTGATAGGCCTTTTGTTTGAAACTAGCAAGTATTACATTTATATTAACAAAAATATCAAACAAATAAGCAGAATTTTTAGCATTCTACATTAAAGGTAATTGATAAATATAAATATAGATTTAATTAAAACACCATGTAACAAAAATATATTTTTTGTTGGTGACTATAACGCTCAATATGTATTCGCTACAATATACAAAGAAGGATTATACAAGTACCTAGAAAGGTAATGTTTAACGCAAAAATAAGTTCAACAAAAGCACATAGCACAAGTGAGCATTTAAAAATGTACTTTTATTAATTTCACTATTTTTAAAAGTGTTCCTTTACATTATTATAATGTACCACTTAAAAATTAACCAGTTAAGAACTTTACAGATTTAAATATAGATATAAACCTTATTGTAGAATTTATGAAGATTTTAGTGCAAGATAACGGTTAATTTACGTTTAGCACAACCATTTACTAAAAATCCATTTATAAAGCCGTTAGTAAAAACTGCTAAAATGTTATGTATTCATTTAGAAAGATTAATAATTATTTAAAAGTATGACGCACTGTTTACTATATAACTTTACCTCTTAAAAGCATCCCGAGATTAAAAGTGAAACGTATACTAAGCTATATAGTTAGATAAAAAGACATACATAAGAAATAAAACTTAATAAACTTAAAACAAAATAAAGTTTAAAAACTTTAAATTAATCAATAAATGATTAATTAATTTAACATTAAATTGTTAAATATAATAAATAAATAAAAACGTATTTTATAAGATCAACCATTTTCAGAAACAATTTTAGTTTATAATAAATAATGTCTTAATAGGTAAACAAATAAGCTTATTTAGAAGAACTAATATAAAACCATTTCAAATAGTAAGTTATTTATGAATTATTAAAAAATACCACGAAAATAAAATAATACTAAAATTTTAATAAACAGAAAACGTATTTGGTTATTTATTTATATATTTTAAAATTACTGCTTATTAATAAATTTTTGAATGTGTTAATTTTTCATAATTTTAACTGTATTCGAAAAGTCTCGAGAAATAAAAATGTTTTTATATAATATATATCAATTTATCAAAATATTTAAACTTATTATATAAAAAATAAAAAAACTCTAGGAACTATTAGGTTGAAGGTGCCCGGCCCAGAATGTCACTATGACGTAGATTATTCTAAAGAGACAAAAAGTTAGCTAGAATGTAGCGAATTGAACTTACCATGCCCATTCCTTGACAGTAGCCAATATCGGAATAGAGCCAAGCTAGCGCTCGAAGTATTCGTCTAAGTCTTGGAATTCCTGTACTTGCAATGTGACAGAAGCAGGCGTTTGTAGGCATTGTACGAAGGAGATCCTGCAAAAGAAGAGAGTAGCGTCTTTGTAGGAATATGAAAATGTACACAATTTAAATCTAATAATTATGTAAAGATCCAACAGTCGAACAATACCTTGTGGTTATAAATATATTCAATTTTGACAAGACTGATATCCATAGATGTATCCATTTCTAAGAATTAATGAACTGTAAAAGTATTATTCTTGCCTGAGACAACACTGAACTTGCTTTTTAAAAGAAAGCTCTAGAAGAAACTTCATTTGTACATATCATGTTCGAGGAATACTAACTAACTTAAGATTATAGTTTGAGCCATCAACAAAATGTATCTATACAAATAATAAGCAAAACGTTTTTATGGTAATTTCTGGATTCTTGATGATTTAGTTTGTGTCAATTAAGACAAATTGTTAGTTCCATATTTTAAAAGAACATTTGAGATCATTTATTGCCGAATAATACAAACATTTACTGTTTAAAATTTTTAATACGAAACATAAATCGATATTTTTTATATTTTACTTAGTTTCGAGCTAACTTATACAGGGTTGCCACGCTTTCACAATTTAAAATTCCATCTGTCAATTCAATTTCCATAGAATGCAAAATAAACCTTAAAAGCAATTGTTTGAAAATATATTTGACAATGTACTTATTGTGCAACAGCAAATAACAAAAAAGGGGAAAATCACAAAATAAAGAATAAGCAATATATTTAATTATTGACTATGATAAAACATGGAAAATATTATTAATACACATATTCATTAAAAATAACTATCTTAATTGAAGAAAAATGTCTATATGCATATACAGAATATAGTTATTTAGTTATTAGTTAATGATTCAATTCAGTATGCCAGAGGTGCCTATGTCTCTGCAATTTAATAGTTGTACTTAGTAAAATATGAGGTGTCCATTAGTAATACTAATAGGATAAGATCTCAGTTTAGATGAACTATTTTAGTCAAGTTTGTCATATTATGGTGAATAGGGTAAAAAAGTGAATATAGAAAAATAGAAATTCGCGCAAAACTCGAAAAATGTTACATGAATTTTGTTATGTAAGTAAAATTTTAAAATCCATAGGTTTTACATCGGATTTCAAGAATTTTGCTAAATCCATAGATTTTCCATATATGAAATTTTAAAATCCATTTTCCATAGTTTTCCATAAGACGAACCTGATTATATATTTACATAAAGAAGCAGTTACTAAATAATACAGTCAACAAAAATTAAATGTTATAATATCATTAATATCACTCATGTATGAAAGAGCAGAATGATTAAAAGCAACTGCCCCGCTATCAATAACCAGACGGAATGCAGACAATTTAAATAATTGATTTTCTTAAATTTCTTTCTATATACATACATATGTATATGTGTTATTGGACAATCTGTTTTGGATTTTTATTTGTGACTTTTTCTGTTTATAATTAATTACACTATTAAAGTTATTGCATTATTTGCCTAATCACTATTTTATTTCATCTTAACCCTTATCTGTCAGGTGGTAACTATTATTTTGTTACATCGTGTCATTGTTCCAACGAACATATAATTATGAGTGCTGTTTAGTTCTGATATGATACTGCATATTATCATTTTGAGGTTACTACGGTAATTGAGATTATTGTGTTTTACAATTATACGTTGAGCATGTTCGACGAGGAAGTTTGAATTCAAAAGATATCGTTGTGGTTTGAATTTAGAAAGACTATTCATGATTTAGTTTGAGAGTTTCGTTTAGGTAAAGAAAGAATGATGTAATCTCTGATGCGAAGTCGAGAGGTCTAGGAGGAAGGAGTCCGAGAAGAAAAGAAACAGAGAAGGAATGCTTGATTATTTCGTCTGCTGAGTTGGAACAATGTGCTTAAAATTCTAAGCCAAATCATTTAAAGGAACTAAAAAGATTATAGAGATAGCTAACTGATTATTGTAATCTAACAGTTTTAATGTGTTCTTAAATTTGTCTCGTTGCTGTATTTCAATACTCAAGCATTATTATATCATTAATTATATTTAGTGGATGAGAGCCGGGACATAGGAATTCTAACGCTGGATTACGTTTTTTTTGTATCATTTTATTATTATTATCTCGATAAATGCTTTATTTTGTAATAACAATTATTTTACTCTATCTATTACGGTTAAAATAATCTACAGTAAAGTATAAGGTTCATATTATACTATACTACGAATTCTGTAATGGTGTGTAGAAATTAAAAATAGCTCACGACACAACGAATGGAAAGCAGAACAATGAGTTCTAATTAGTTAACGCGACATGCGCGGAGAGAGCGGAAGAGAGAGAAACGGGATTTAGAGAAGCGAGTTGAATACACGGGGAAATTTTTGCAGAATGTTTACGGCTGGGAGTTTCGTGACGTCATCTCATTGACGCAAAGTAATATTATTGATCGCCTGCGTTTCTCTAACAAACTGATAGAAATATATTAAAGGATTACTTTATACTCTTCCCTTCGCATACTATTGACTGAATGTTGTGAAAGAAAGAAGAAAAAAGAGAAGAAAAAGTAAAGGAACAGAGTGAACAAAAATAATGTCGCCTTAGTGCATGGGAGTCTTGATCTTTGCCTGTAACATGGAGAACAGCATATTACAATCCTGAACCTTCATAGTTACATTAACTGATATATATTGTGCTTATCGGAGCACAAAATCAAACAGCGACTGCGAAATCGACTCCTATCAGTACTATAATATATAGTATACTAACTAACAGAGATTGTAGTACAACGCCGCCCTAGCAGAGGGATATAAATAACTCAGCACCCAGTTTCAGTGAGGCGGTTTTATTGATTATTATACACAAGGAAACGAGCGAGGATACAATGAGCAGATGCGTAGGCGTTGATAACCACATCTGATGAAAACATTTACTACTCAATAAATACGAGACCATCATCTATTGTCAATACTTTAGGTACTCAAGCATTACACAGTATATATAATAAAATATTGTATTTAGTGTACTCGTTAGTTGGTCTTCATGTTCGCAATATTTTTGTAAACATGTATTATAATTTTTATATTAAAGTCGAACAAAAATCATAAGAAGGTTTGATCTAACGGAATTATAAATGATTTCATATATCATATACTTATAATATATAATATGTATATTAAGTATAATTATTTTCTTTTTAGACGAAATAAAATTTAAGATTTTTAGATTCACAAGTTTTCTTTACAGAAATCTGTTTATAAATAAGACAAACCCATAAAATGACTGTGAATGTAACTCTAAGACTAGACAGTCTAAAGTTAAGATATTTGAAATTATACAGAAATTTATCAATTAAATTTTAATTACATAAATATTTTCTAATTATAATAATGTACTCTATTAAAATATACACAGCTATAAATAAAGCTATAGTGTATACAGGTACAACAGCAAAAGTATATATACACTTAAAGGTGTATACTTAACTAAGAATATTGATATATCATATGAAGTAATACACAGAAAAAAACTTAGCAGACAAGATATACATTTTACATTCAAATCTATCTACATAGTAGGTATATCTACAAATTGGTATATTGAGTCACTTTAATTATTACATTGGATCTTGACGCTTTCACATAAAATATAGTTTGAACCATACAATGAGTATACTGTAAACAAACTAGTTAATAAATTCGTGTAATGCACACCGAAGAGTTTTAGATTATAGGTAATTGTTGACACTTCGCCACTGTGTTCCTTCATATATATATGCCAACTATTTTTTTAGGTAATAGTAAAATGCTATACCTAATATTATTATGTAGGTTTCTAAAAGAAAGAAGTCATGAGAGAGAGAGAAATGTAGTAGATTATACGGTTAACTCTTTCTTCTAAAGACAATAATCGATTTTTCGACCACATTGTAACGTAATAATTTTTGTAGTAATTATGAAACCAATGTTTTCATGCGAGCACAGATACTCTCACGTATTATAGCTATATAAATTGTGTGTAGAAACAGGTCAATACAGTCCATGTGCCAGCTGGGGGACATTGAACTTTCAAGTTTAATGTGTGATCTATGCAAGTTAAAAACATACGCTTTCTATTGAATAATTCGTATACGTGATTATATTTCAGAATATTTAACAAGAAAAATGACCTATGAAATAAGTAATAAACATAACTAACTTCATTAAACAATTTCTTTCCTATAGTACATACCTATTTATATGTAAAAATGTATAAAGCAAAAAATAAATATCTCCCAAATATAAAAAACTAATTAATTAAAAATATTTACAACCATATACTGTAAAGTATATAATGTAATATTAAAAAAATTAGCTTGTATTATATTTTTAAATTTGGTTTCAACGTTTTAAATGTTTTACCTGTAAATGAATATTTAATTCGATATAGAAACAATAAAATTTTGATAAAATTAAATATGTAAATTTAATAGCATGTTTAATAAGAACTATGATATTTTCAAATAATTTCTTACATTTCTTTTTTACGAGAATGTAATATAGTTTTTCCAAAAAAGAATTTCTTGTAGCAAATTGTTTAATTTTTCATTAAAATTTTTATAAGAAAAATATATATGTTTTTATAGGAATAAAAAATACATTGAAAAATATGAAAAATTATGGACTTATATATGTGAAACTTATATATATATACGAATAATTAATATATTTTACTAAATCTTCTAAATGCGAACTGAATATATAGACTCTTTTCTTATATAAAATGGTATAATGGCACTAAAAAATATATGATGACGCTATTACTGCCTTAGAAGATAAGAGAATAGGTAGTCAAATTGTTTTCGGCCATATATCCAGTCAATTCAAATAAAACTGTTGGCGCGATTTGGGGTATTAAAGCAATGTGGACTAATATAATTGTCCATGAGAATTAATCTATTTCTTCGAACACACTTTAAGCCATCAATAATCAAAAATACAACTGGTACATTTGATTTGCTTATTGAATATAATAAATTGTAAATTGATGGTATGAAAAATAGTATATTTATGTGGAGTCCTATTTCCGTCGTGACTGGCTAAAATATTTTTTTTATATTTAAGAGTTGTATAAAGATAAAATGATGAATCCAAAATAATAAAAATTAAGGTATGTATAATCCTGCTTCTAATTATCTATCTTGTAATAAAATAGCCTTTATTACTCTAATTAAACATTTTGTGGCTGTGTATTATTGCCTTTCGATGAGGAATTACGTTTACTTTAGTTTTCAACAAAGCATAACATTCTTGGTAATGGTCTATAATATATTTCAACTGAGAGTTTAATTAAATGATATTTTTTCTATTGATGAACAAATTTTCTGTGTAGTTGTTAATTTTCTATATAAAAGAAACGAATTAATAATAAAGCTTCTTAGGTATTTATTTTCTTTTGACAATTAAATGTCATTGTAACATAAACGTTTATTGAATTATACATAAACACACTTAACAAACACTGAAAGGTAACTTTTTTCTATATAATATAAAATTCTTCAAAATAACTAATTTTATATTTTATTAATAAATTTAATTTCCTATAAATAATGTAAGCGTCCTTAATAAAATTATGATACAAAAGTATTTACCAACAGAACACAATAATAGAGAAATAATAAGCAAAACCTTCAATACATAGCTGTAAAACATTAACAATTATATAGTTATCAAAAAGATTAAAAAATGTCATTCTTAAACTAATCTTAGATTTTCCGTATGATTGAGTGATAGCACAGTAGGCACATGACAAAGTTTTCATTACCGTCGACCAAATAATATAAAACCTTGCATGTTGATGCAACTCACCTTTTCAATCTGTTTGGAAGTCATGAGATTGTCTGCCGAGCTCGCTTTGATAATGTCCTTGTAGGAGGTGGAAGAAGCAGCCTTCTTCTCCATCGCGCCACTGAGTCTGAGCCAGACTTGGGCGCGCATCGAATGGGGGATACCCTCCCGGACTAAACCCGTTAGCTTGTTGCTGTGGGGCAGCCTGGCCGACAACTGTTCCCAGGAGAGGTCGCTGTCGAGGCCCCCGTCGTGATTAAATTCGAGATAAGCAGTCCACAGGAGACGCTGTTTCTCGTCTTCCACAAAAGCCGGTCGAGTTGAACTTACTTCAAGAGATAGAAAAATGGTCATCGATAAAATAGTTTTAATATATGACTCTCTTCAATAGAACTCTTCCTAATAATGTATCCATTTTGAAAATATAGTGTTATTCCATTATTAATAATGTAACCTCTGCTATGGATTTCTAAAACGCATAAAAAGGTTACATGAATGAAATAACAAGCAAGCCTTAAACATTAAAGCTTCCTTAAAATCGCAAGACCACTAAAAATTCCTCTCAACATTAGAGCTTCAAGAGGACGTATTGTAAAAGCAGAGAATTGATTTAAATAAATTCACAAAATCAAATATTTATATTTTATCTAATATATTACAATATTTGAGAATATAACATTATTACACATTATAATACAAAAATAAAAGAATAATGCATTTGCTATAAGAATTTATTACCAAGTTATTTAAAAAATGTTAACTATTTAATTCTCTAAATTGATCAATTAAATAATTAAATATTCCGAAAGTTACTAATTAACACATCCTAGAGTATAAATCTGTATTTTAAAAGTTTTTATGTTGTTTGTTTTTAAATTGGTTATTATATTTGTACAAAAAACTATTTCAGAATCCCAAACATTATAGTCAAATGGAAATAATAATTTGCATACTATTCACAATTATCACATGGAAATGTTTAGAATTCCTTTGAAAATCTATCATAGAATTAAAATAATTGGTACACAAAAACTAAATTTCAGAGAAAAAATAAATTTATTAGCTCTACAAATGAGCTCTACTTCTTAAGTAGAGCTTATTTGTTATCAAAGGTTAGTTTAAAGTCTGTAGGTTATTTGTTGTGGTGACACAATTTAACCATAGTTGGCCCTAATATCTACATATATTTTAGTGTTATTCTAAATTTGTTACATCCTTTTCCATTATAATATTATTTAGAAAATATGCATTCAACAGTTACTACTTTTTAAATGTCTTAGAACGAATAAATGATTGTAATAAAGTCGTACTTTCTGGTTCTATTTTAAAACCAAATTCGTCAAATATAAATTCAGTTCCTCCATTATATGAATCTGAATCACTTAATCGCTGGAGAATATCTTGTGGCCACATTGACTGTATTAGGGCTGAGAAAGGACCTCCAGGTATTGGACAAAACCCATTTGTCGGTTCTTGACATTCAAGGTCTACAGAACTGTTGTCATCATCGCAATTTCCATCTTCATCATCTGTCTGCAATGTGTCCACTAAAATGTAGAAAAAATAAAATAGTAATACAATTTATAAAAATCTCCACAAACATATATTATAATATATGTATGTGTATGTGTAGTTACATATAAGCATGCAAAAATAAAACAAATGAAAAGTAATATATTACAAAAAGAATACAATTAATATGTGGGTGAAATAGTATATAAACATGAAAAATAAAATATTTATCTGTTGAATAGTCCAAATATTCCTAAAATCATATTCAATTATTGAGGAAATTTGAAAACTTACTTAACATCGATTCAAACAAAAGTAATGATGTTTAACAGTATGAATAAGTTTTCACAAGAAGAATCCTAATGATTATTCTCTATATTATATATATAACTAATCTTAAATTCATATTTATTGCATTGGTAATTTTACATTTCAAATTTCATAACAATATAATACTTTTTACAATAATGTTTTTGTCAACTTGTACAAATACGAGTAAAGTACTAGTACTAAAGCTTAAAAATTTATTATAATACATTTATATTTCAATATAAATTTCAGAATTGTGAACATCAAACAAACATTGCACTTTATTAGAAATAACCTGAAAGCATTAAAGATCTATTTAATTGTCTTTATTCAACTATATTGTTTAACCTACACCAATATAAATGAGAAAACAAGACAGTCAATTTAATTAAACTAGCTTGTTCTGGAACCTTGATGCTTTGGAAAAATTTACCTTTTTAAATCTTTTGATAAAGTACCATACAAATCAATCTATACTGGAAACAAATTTACCAAGAGGGTTGGTAAATGCATTAAAAGATTATCCTAGACAAATACCAATATGAACATGTCAGTTATAAAGGAATATTACATCAGGGATACCCCCAAGGCATCCATCTATTACCTGCATTATTCTATATCTTTGTCTATGATTTGCAACTAAATATCAGTAACAACAAATATGTCACTGAATCAAATTTTATTATTCCACATAATAATGAAGATGATGTTGTAACAGATTTAAATCAGTATAAACAATATCTCAGAGAATTGTACAACATGCTTGGATTAACTGTCAACTAACCAAAAACTTATAATACTTTCAAATGCTAGAATTTCATCACATGAAGTAACTGTTAATAACAATTCTGACTGGTCCTCCCATGTGGATCATATCATCAAAATATCTAACAAAAATGTAAACCATTAAAGCAACTAATATGCACTTTATCCAGTAAACAGTTAATGCTAGTCTACAGTGCAACAGTCATAAGAATAATTGACTACTGCTCATTGCATGATTAGAATGCATAAAAAATATATAAAAAAGTTAGAAAATTCAAATTCTAGCTAAAAGAATAATTAACTATCCTATCACTATTTCCCCAAACATTACAACTAACCCAAAAAGAGAATTTCATAATTGAATTACTTGATTGTTTTTTAAGGCATCCAAAGATAAAAATCACTCCCTTGAAAAAAAATCATAATTCTTGAACAAATAAACCGAGACATATGCAAATTATGTTGTATTTTAAAAAGATTTAATTATTTCATCTCTTGTACTTATTTTGCCAATAAATCCTTTTCATAATTTTGTCATTATGTTTGTTTTATTTAATCTTGTTAGTATGCTCTGCATTTTGGTTATTCAACTTTTTTAGTTTCATCATTAACACATTGTTTAGCTATTTTAATTGCATCTATAAACGTTGTTACTATTTTTATTTATTACTATTTTTTTAAATCTAATTTACCTCTGTAGAAAGAATTTGATAATTTTTTTTCTAAATACACTTATAATATATGTTAAAATTCTCTCAAGATTCTACAAGAAAATATTTACATTTATTTCAAATACATTTATGTATCTATCCAAATGAAATTCTGAGTATTAAGTAATTAGTGTACTTAAATAAATATTCTACATCATAAATTTAATGATTATTACGATATATTTATAATAATAATAATAATAATAATATGTTTATTTTACCACAATACATGGAATATAAGTAGGTATATCAAATACAATAACATACATCAGATTAATTATATGATATACAGATAATGTAAAATACTGTCTTTAGTACATCATGTGTAATACTAGAATTTGATAATATGTAAATGATTGTGTTACAAATCAAAAAATTAAAAAGACTAAAATTTATAATTTTGTGGTACCTATGTATAATGATTATGTATGTGGTAAGGTAGTACAAAGGAGGCACATGCCTATCTAGTTATATTACCTTGGAGATTTTGAGTGTAGTAAATGTATCTAGTTAATATATTTGGAGAGTTTGGATTTTATTAATTATATTTCTTTTAGTCATATTTTTGTGTAAGTATTGATAAATTAAATTTATTGATTGAATTATTATCCTTAATTTCTGACTTAATCTTATTTTAGTTTATTCTATTACTGCATTGTATGAATGCTTTTTGCCTATTCTTTATTAAATCTATATACCTGGAGATTATGTTTATTTTTCCGGCTATTTACAGCTCTGCTGTTGAAACTATCATATATTTTTTTAATCTGGTTGGGTATCTTAATATTTTTCTTGTATTTAAATATGTTTCACTTGTTCCAATTTAATAATGGTAGAATTTTGTTCTCTGTGAAAATATTACTAGAATATTTTCTATTAAATAGGATATTAAGTGATTTCTGTTGTATTTTTAGCAGTTTTAGTATATTGTGTCTATTTGTTTTTCCGTAGATTGCTGATGCATAATTAATATGTGATATTATAAATGCATTGTATATCACACATTTAGTTTTTTATTTATCATATTCCTTAGTGCATATATAGTGCAAATAATTTTCTTTGTGATTTAGTTCTTCAAATATTTAGTATGGGCAGTCCAATTAAGTTTGTCATCAATGATACAGCCTAGGAACTTGAATGTATTTGTTCTTTATATTATTTCATCATTTATCTTTAAGCTATACTTTTTATATTCTTTCTTTGGTTTAAAATGAATGTATTTGCATTTTGTAGAATTTATAAGTAGTTAATTTATTTATCTCAAACCATGTACATATTTTGTGCAATTATTCATTTGCTGTTTTATATAATTTCTCTGTATTGGGTGCATATATTGTAAGTGCAGTACATCTGCATTATAGGTTTATATTACTGCTATTGCTGAAATTAGTTATATCATTACCATATATACTCGCACATAAGTCACAAATTTTATGACAAAATATTGACTGAAAAGTTGGGGGGCAACTTATACGCGGGTCAGCAAATACATACCTACCTACCTACATATGTAATTCCTTATTGTGTGCGTGTCGCTAATATTTGATTTCCTCTCAGTTATCTAACTAGAGTAATCTACCTATCACAGTGACAGTACCTTAGATGTACCTTATGTTATAATGGTTTACCTATGTTTAGAACATTAAAGTATAATGATACCTACAAAAATTAAATACCTAACAAGGTACCTAGGTATACAAATACAATATAAGTTAATCATATTATTAGAGAAGTTTGCATACAGTACAAGTCTTCAAAAGTTGGGGGCGACTTATACATGGGTCAATGATTTTGGACAATTTTTTAGTCAAAAGTTAGGGGGCAACTTATCTGCGAGAGCAACTTATACACAAGTATATACAGTGATATAAATAGAATATAGAATAGGAGATAATTTACCCCCTTGAGGTAGTGCTACTTTAATTGACATAGTGTAAAGATAATTATATGTCATAATTTATTGTTATTTGTTGTCATTTTGATAAATAGGTTTTGATCAAGTTTAGACATGGACCCCTAATTTCTATATTACTTAATTTTTCTAATAATGGTTCATGACACATTGTATCAAATGCCTTTTTTAAATCAATAAATATAGTTAATTCTATTATATAATTTGTTATAGATATATTTATATTTCATTTAAGTAATACAATTTATATATATATATTCCTATAGCCCTGCTAAAAGATATAACTGACATAAAAATATTGGAATTTTATACTTAGTATTGTGTAAGGTATGTGTACTTTTAAAGAAGTGTACATATCATATGTTTTACTTTGTATAATATAAAAGTGATTTTTAACTCTTAATATGCTATTTTGGTTCTTTATCAAGTACAATAAAAATGTAAAATTGGGGAGTAAATGTTTACTCTTTTTAAAAACAAATTCTCTGGTAAATGTAATGATTTATTTAGAAAGAGAATAGTGTTATTGAGCAATGAGCAATTTTGCTATATAGTGTGTTTGCTGTAACAAAAAAAGTTATAAAAAATATAAGGATGTTAATTAAGTCATATTTTGTTGCAGAAATAATAAAATAACTACTATATACTGTTTTTTTAATTAGTAAAATTCTGAAATTCTTTTATTGATATTTTATCTTGATTTAGTTTTAAATGATCATAAATGACATAATATACAAATTTGATCAATATCTGAGAAGTTATCCAGAGAAAACATTTCATAGTTGGTTGATATGACATGAACTGACCCATAAATTGTATCAGTGACAATTCTCTCAATTTGGAAGTTATAAGAACATTGAATGATCTCTCATGCCATGAATTCAGAATTGTATTCCTGAAGTAGACAGATCATTGGGAAAAATATAATAAAAATAAAAGTTGCTATATATTGATTATAATCAATATAAATATTTAAACAGATATTCTTTATTCTTTATTATATTATAATAATATTCTTTATATTGTTTAAATATTAATAAATATTTATATTTAATAAAAATCTGGGAACTTTTGAAAGGTCTTTCTTTATACAGGGTGGTAAGAAAGTTCCACCTGATTTTAGATATTTTCCGAAATATACATTATTAGATAAGAAAGTCCCGCAGCTCGATTTTAGATAACTATGCCATAAATTTAAAATGCTGATTTAAATATCTATGATTTAAAATCTATAATAAATCTATGAATATTCTATGAATTTTGAAT